>JBAMAW010000020.1:0-32936 GCA_037043295.1 Amiota minor
TATAAGAGGTTTTATGTTCATTGTACTCCAAATAAAAATACGAATTAACGAGGGGACCAAAACGTATGAAAGTTTTACGAATTATCGAAGTTTTTTCAAGGGACCAGCAGTTTATTACGAATTATAGAGGTTTTCGATTTATCGAGGTACGAAATAGAATCAGACTTAGAACAAATAATCAATGTTAACAATAAAACTTATACATTTAAAAAAAACGAAATGCTAAACCAACTAAAAGAACTGAAACATTGTAAATACCTAAATAATTGTAAATTAATATGACGATTCAACCGAAATTGAGTAAATAAACGAAAATATCTTAGTAATACAAAATGTTAAAAATAATGAAATAAATCATAATTGTGAACAGGAAAACAATGAGAAAAATGTAATAATAATTTTCCAAAATTGTACAATACAAAAAAAAAAAAAAAAAAAAACGAAAAAAAATTTTACCAATAAGTTAAGCATATATACAGACACAATAATTATTAAAAAAAGAGAATAGAGAAAAAATATATGGAGGAAATCAAAGAGTTAAAAACTCACAAAAATATATTATAATAATAAGTATTACTATAATAATAGTATATATTAACCCGAAAAACATTGTAATAAAAATAAAGTGGAATCCAGGAGAATTCCATGACAAGAGGGGGAGGTGTTATGTCCAAGTTCAATAACCTCACTTCGAACAACTATGCTGATGCTGACGATATCAGCATAATTGTTCAGAAGTATAGGAAACATGACGCCACCGAATTAAGATTCTTTCTTAGCATAGACAACGAAAGCGAAGCCTACGCTGACGTTGTTTATGCTTAGTAAACAATAAAAAGAGTATAAAAGAAAAGGCATTTGCATATGCCAATACAGTGTGTGAAAAGTCTTAAGTCTTTAAGTTGACTTAAAGAAAAAAACCAAAAGTCGTAATAAACTAAAGTTGTAATACAATAATAATATAAATTATAAAAAAAAAAACTAAAGTTGTTTTATTAACACATAATTCGCACATATGGCCGCGCAAGAAAATACATAGCAAATTCTTAATGATTATTATTTTCCGAAAATGTCAAAATTAGCAAATGAAGTAGTTGCAATTTGCAAAATCTGTGCAAAAGCAAAATATGGCATCCACAAAAGCAGCAGCATGGTGTAACACCAATACCATCTTATGCGGGCGAAATGCTTCATGTTGATATTTTCTCCACCGATAAAAAGCCTTTTCTGACTTGCATTGACAAGTTCTCTAAATTCGCTCTGGTCCAATCTATCCCATTCCGGACAATCGTGGATATTAAAGCACCAATTTTCCAACTAATGAGTTTTTTCCCAAATACTAAGACAGTTTATTGTGACAACGAACCGTCACTAAATTCGGACACTATTACTTCCTTATTAAAAAACCAGTTTAACGCTGATGTAGTAAATACGGGTCCACTTCACAGTACACCAAATGGTCAGGTCGAACGTTTCCATAGAACTCTCTCTGAAATCGCGAGATGCCTCAAACTTCACAAAAAATTTGAAAATACAATTGACCTTATACTAACTATTGGTAACAGCTAAGTATAATTCATACCATGCCTCCAGAAACCATACAGCATGATGATCACACGTATACGAAATGGCTGATGCTAAATGCATGATCATGTCGGGGCCAAATAAGAGTTTCGTAGACTGTTAATTTTTTGTTTTGTCTTTATTCCAGCAAAGGTTTATATGTTTTGTGTAAACATATTTGTGAAAAGTATAATGATTAGATAAAAAAAATAGTAAAATATTCTATTGGCTTTATACATCCGATGAGCGTACAGCAATAGAACAGAAGAGTGTGACACACAAACTTCTCTATTCTTCCATTCTACTGCGCTCACAACATCAACGGCTGTGTCTAACTGTGTGTGATAGATGTGCAACAGAGACATTTTCATTCATACAATGTGTTCATATTTAAATTTTGCGCATAATTTCCTTGCGTTTATTTTGAATTATATTTCTAACAATTTATCTATACATTTTTATAGGCTTTGATCCGCGCAATCAGTTTTTTGTGTGCTATAAATCAGCATAATCGGCATTCTTAATATTTACCGAGTGTTTTTGTGACTGGTTTGCGAAAATTTTTGCGACTTTTATTTAATTTTTTTTCATAATTTTAACATTGCTATTATTTAAATATGCCTTCTCGATCTACTTTATTGTAACTGGTAGCATGCATGCAGCATACACGCCAGAGAAATTACATGTGATCAGTTGAAATAGTAACGCAAGTACTTCAAACGAACAAGATATTGATTTATTGAATGGAACGTATAAAACTGCATTGAATTTAAATCCACGTAATTTCGAGTCTTTTAGCAGTGGGTCTTTAATATTACGTTGTGATTTCTGAAATTAATTAATTAATTACTTTACGTAACACTAGCGCTTTTCCTTCCCCTCATTCAGAATGTTCTTTTTATGAATTTAGTTCAACGTTTGAACTAGACAGCTGCGTGGCTTCGCTCCCAACTAAAGTCCAATGAATGAATTCGAATTGAATTGAATAGAGTGAAAGCAAGACACGAAATGAATGAAATGAATGAAATGAATGAATTCGAATTGAATTGAATAGAGTGAAAGCAAGACACGAAATGAATGAAATGAATGCGACTGTGTTTTGAGTTCGAAAACCGTCTGCATTCTGTGAAATGAGATAGAAAGAATTATTCAACCCTTTGTTTTTATGCTAAAAAAAAAAAAAAAAAAAAAAAATTAATGCATTCGAATTAATTCGAAAACAACCTCTCATTCCACTCATTCAATTCAATCCTCTTTGTATAAATGTTGTGCGACTGAGCCTGGCGTGAGAGCACAAATTCACTCGAATTCTTTCGGCGTCGCATTCTATTTCACTCAGTTTATACAGAGCATTGTTGATTCGAACGTCGTTTTTTTTTCCAACATGCAGACCTCTAGTTTGAACTCAAATGACAATATCATTAAACAAAGCTCCAAGTTATGAATTTAAATTAAAATAAAATTTTGCAACTAATGAAGCAAGCTGTCAGGAGATAGCGAAGACACTAAACATTAACCATATGACAGTTTGTAATCATCTAAAAAGAGCAGGCTACTTAGCTCGATGTTTAGGTGCCACATGAATTAATTTGAAGCTTGGTTGGGAAGTTTTGATGCATCCACCGTGTACACCGGGCCTTGCACCCTTTGATTACCATTTATAGAACAAAAGTTATTCGAAATGGAATTCAAACGTAATAGTGTGATTGCGTTATATTTAAGTGGAAAATCACAACCAGCTATTGTTCGTGACCTCAGGCATCTCAAAGTGAATAAAATGTTTGTGTATCACACCATAAATCGTTATAATGATACAGGCAGCATTTTCAAACGCTATGGTAGTGGACAAAAAAAAAAAACAGCAACATCACCTGAAATGGTTCGGAAAGTGAAGGCTCGACGCACGAAATCCATGTCGTAGTGGTAATCAAATGGCCAAAGAACTGAAAATACCCCAGCGAAGCATTCGACGCATATTCCAAAATGTGCTCAAGGTAAAGCCTTACAAGATCCGAAAGGCACATGATCTTATACCAAAGCAAAAAAAGTTAGCCTCGAACAAGCAAAGGAGTTACATTTTGAAATAAAATGTGATTGAAACTCTTCGACTTGGAAGCGATATGAAATAAGCGCACGTGCAATGTCCTAATGGCATTCGACTGTATTTTGGAAATTATGACGTGGAGCAGTATAACAAATCGATCCTAAGCGCTAGCCCAGACAAAGTCTTTTCTGTTGCTAAAGATATTTTCACTGGGAACACTACAGCTGATCAACTAGCGCATTTAAGGCAACAAGTGCACATAAAAGTCGTCTTAGATACGTGTGGATTGCCCTACGAAATTATGCTCGTTATTGGACGCCCTTATGTGATATCGACGAATATAGGTGTCCGATGGTTTAGCTTAGGGTTTTTGGAATTAATTGAATATCAGCATGGCATTACAACTGAAATTGTTAATGACGAAAACAGACTTGTGATGACAATTCACAAATCGCAAGGAGGTACCTTCCACCAAGTAGTTTATGATTATGAAAAATCTCATGACCAACAACTCGTTTATGTCGCATTTTCAAGAGTCACAAGTCTTGAAAGACTATTTATTGCTATGAAAAGCAATGATAAATTTCATCATGGACAAAGAGTTGTACGCAGTTTGCTTTGCCCCTTCAAACTGAATTTGCAAGGCTTGAAAATAATTCTCTAAAAACTTGCCAGTATACAATTTTGAATGCTATTAGTACTGGCACAGTTTAAGGTCTCACAAAAATTGTCTAACAGATGCGATGACAAAACAATGTACCTTTCTTTTGTTGTGTGAGACTTGGCTGTGTAACGACGAATACGTCTGCATTCCAAATTTCGACTGTTGCGCTCATTTTAAAAGAGAAGGTCAGGCCAGCGTGCTGGTGGTGTAGCGATATATCTAAAACAAAACAGCATAGAATTACGCCACACATGCAAAATCAACGTTGCCAATCATCAAACAGCACAGGGCAGATGTTTCTGCAGCCGAATTAGGCTTGTGCAAGAGCACATTCGCATTGCCAGCAAAGGTTGTAATTAAGGTACGTCTACTCAAATTGAATGTATGCTAGGAAACTTATACGTTGTTGTCGTTTTGCGAAAGAAGTGAATGCATGTTTTCGATATTCAATCTGGAACGAACTGAATGAGTTTGTGCATTCGCATTTGAAACATTCGAAATGAAACCTTGTCCACAACTAAAACGATGGGTTACTCAATTTAGACAGCTGCGTGGCTTCGCTCCCAACTAAAGTCCAATGAATGAATTCGAATTGATTTGAATTGAGTGAAAGCAAGACACGAAATGAATGCGACTGTGTTTTGACTTCGAAAACCGTCTGCATTCTGTGAAATGAGTTGGAAAGAATTATCCTGCAAAAGGAAATGAGAACTTCGGCATAGCCGAACGCATCCGAATTCGCTATGCACACATTGCGCATTGTGCATTCCTTCATTTCGTTTGATTTGAGTGAAGCGTGCAGTCGTACAAGGAAATGAGCGGAGAAAAAGACACAGACGAGTCTGTAAGTGGTTGTGTGTATGTATATGCGTAGTTGTTGTTTTCTTTCTTCTTTTCTTTACGCACAGCAAAACAATAACAACTCTTTGTTCTTATGCAAAACAAAAAAAAAAAATGAATTCATTCGAATTAATTCGAAACCAACCCCTCATTCAATTCAATCCTCTTTGTATAAATGTTGTGCGACTGAGCCTGGCGTGAGAGCACAAATTCACTCGAATTCTTTCGGCGTCGCATTCTATTTCACTCAGTTTAGACAAAGCATTGTTGATTCGAACGTCGTTTTTTTTCCAACATGCAGACCTCTAATTCAGTTATACACAAGTACGCAAGAGTTAAAGTAAGTTGGACGCAAACAAAAAACAAAGCAAAGTAAAGCATGCATACATACATACATACACATAAAATAAACATAAGAAACAATAGCAGGATATGCACGCATTTTTGCTTGTTTATAAGGGACGCGAGACGTATGCTTTCGCATATTTCGCTTCGTTCAGTGACGCGATCATTCATTTGTACAGTGATAAAATATACATAAAAGTATGTACATTCACAATAGATGTAGATAGGAACATGTGAATGGGAACAACATTCACATCACAGAAACGAAATCCTATATTCATTCACTTTCACTTTAAATGGGTTCGGCAAAAGAAGCATTCTTTTTAAAGTAAACGATTCAAAAGACGTTTTGAAGGCATTCATGCACAAGTCTAAGCCGAATGCATATGTACTGTGCAATGGGCAGAAGGTGCTATTTATATACATTCCACCAAAACAACGAATAAATGATATATAATTTCTTCACTTTGTTTTGTTACAATGCATCTCCCACCTCTGCTGTACTTGGAGAGGACTTTGACAAGTTGCCTATGATTCTGGGGGGTGACTTTAATGCGGTCTTCTCGCAGTTTCTGGATTTAGAATCAATAATGTATACATCATATTTTAGCTATCATTGACCAATAATTGCCTATATTAAATAAATTGAAATTAAATACACCTATCCCCCGATTTACACGGTACTTGTTTTACACGTTTTCGCTTTTACACGGTTTGCCAAATAAGTTTTTTTTTTGTTTTTATCGCACTCTATTAAATGCTACTGTGTTTGAACACGGGGATTCCCGAGCTTATGTGCTGACTTGCTGCACATGCACACTGTGTCTGTATTTCTTCGCATAAAATTAAAGTTTTAACTACGGAAAATTGTATTTGAGTGAAAGTTTCACAGTTTCAGAAAGATTTAATTTTCCATATTCGTAAATTACAAGTGAGTGCATAATTTAGATTACATATTATAAATTAACATAAATTAACAAAAATTATAGGCTTATAATGTCGAAAGAAGTTAAAAGAAAAGTTATTTCTTTAGAAACTAAAATCGAAATTTTGGATCGCTTACGAAAGGGAGATAGAGTAGTAGATGTTGCAAAATCATATAGCATGAACGAAGCTACAATAAGAACTATTAGAACAAATGAAAACACAATTAGAAAGAGTGTTGCAGCTGGCAATACCACGAGTATGGGCACAACATCATACACCAGAAATATCGCAATGGAAAAAATGGAGAAAGCGTTAATGCTTTGGATAGAAGATCAAACACAAAAAAGAGTACCCATTGATACGGCCACTATAACAAATAAAGCAGTACGAATTTACGAAAAAATTGTAGAGCAATTACCATCTTCTTCTTCAACTGAATAGAAGCCAAATTTTTGGCAAGTCATGGCTGGTTTGAAAGATTTAAAATAAGACATTCTTTACACAGCTTAAAATTAAAAGGTGAACTGGCTTCTGGCGACGTAGATGCAGCCCAAGAATATCCAGCAAATTTTGCAGAAATTATTAACGACAATTCATACACCCCTGATCAGGTTTTCAATGCTGATGAGTCAGGGTTATTCTGGAGAAAAATGCCTGAAAGGACTTATGTCTCAAAATTTTATAAATCGGCTAGTGGTCATAAAGCAGCAAAAGATCGCATAACAATTATTTTCTGTAGCAATGCTTCAGGAGATTATATTATGAAACCATTAGTGATTAACAAATCAAAAATGCCCCGTGCCTTTAAAGGAGTAAACATCAATAATCTTCCCGTTTATTGGAGGGCTAATAAGAAAGCGTGGGTTACTGCTGCAATGTTTACTGAATGGTTTCATGATGGTTTTATCCCAGATGCCAAAAAATATTTAGGTTCAAAGGGATTGCCTTTTAAAGTGCTTTTGTTAATTGACAATGCGCCGGGTCACCCACAAGATCTAGAATATGAGAACGTTGAAGTAAAATTTTTACCAAAAAATACAACTTCATTATTATAACCATTGGACCAAGGCATAATTTCTACTTTTAAAGCTTTGTACATAAAACGAGCCTTTACATATATTTTGGAACAAATGGAGAAAAATGAATCTTTAACAGTTATTAGTGCTTGGAAAAATTTTACAATATTAGACTGTGTGAAGCATATCGCCTTATCATACACTGCGATTAAGCAAACAACGCTCAATAGCTGTTGGAAAAAATTGTGGCCAAATGTAGTCAAAAATGAACATTCCATTTCAACGTTAAATGATAAATATTCGCAGATAGTACAGATGGCGCATTCATTGGGCGGAGAAGGTTTTGATGATTTTACTGATGATGATATCGCAGAGTTAATGGCTGATAAAGAACTAAGTGAGGATGATTTAGTTAACTTAGTTTGCGAAAGTGAGTCTGACAAATCTGATGAAGAGGAATTAGTAGCAGTAACATTCACTGCTAAAGTCATCCGCGAAGGACTCGCATTGGGAAGAAAGCTGGGTAATCATTTTATACAAAATGACACAAACGTAGAAAGGGCTTTACGATTCCAACGTGACATAAATCGCTACTTGGCTCAATATGAAGAAGTTTACAAAGATCTTACAAAAAATTCGAAGCAATTGTTAATAACCGATTTTATTACCACCTCTCAGAATGTAAATATTTCTGCTTCAAACATCGAATCGGCACAAATAACTTCGAGTGATGAAAATGAATTCCAACCGGCGATTCCGAAAAAAAGAATGAGAGTAATTTCCGATAGTGATGAAGGATAATAAAACACCTTTGGTTTTATTTTTTGTTCTTCTGTTACATGCATTGTAATTAAATAAAAAAACAGTGTTTCCGTAATATATTACATATTTTAACCTGTCAATGCATTCTATTTTTATTTCTGTGTGCACCTAAAAATACTGAAAAAAATCACAACTGTTAAATAGCAAAATTATGCATTTTCTGCAAGCTTTTCGATTTACACGGTTTTGACTTGAAAATTTTTACTTTTCGATTTACACGTTTTTCCCAGGAACGTATCTACCGTGTAAATCGGGGGATAGGTGTACTGAAATTTTGCAACAAACTTTCATTAATTCATTTAGTAACATAGTCAACTTGTTTCACATCAAACGCTCGTGAGTGTGAACCACACTCACACATTTTTTTTTATAGATAAAAAGTGAGACGTGTTTTGGCTCGTCTTGGATTTTTGCCTATTCCAAAAAAAATGGATCAAAGAATCTGTATTATAATAGAAATATACTTAAACAAAACACTTTGTCGGAACCAGCCAATTCGGATCACTATGGAAGTATCTCCCATACAAGCCTCCCATTAAAATTCAAGGTCTTATTAGAAAAACTTTTTCGTTTTTTGCACTAGCCATACTATAAATTTCTAACCAATATCCACCAAATATGTAAATTTCAAGACCCTAGGATTATTGGATCGTATAGCTCCCATACAAAGCAAAATTCATATTTATGTTCCTATCAGTAAAACTTTTTTGTTTATTGTGTTTTCGAAATGAAATTTGTCTGACCCATATTCACCAACCGTGTAAAGTTCAAGACTCTAGGATTACTTTACGATCTAGCTCAAAAATACAAATATTTCGGATTCAGTGTTGAAATGCTGTATGTGCAATGATTATATCCTAAACATAAGTCAAATCAATAATCAAATTATTCTGAATGCTTTATCACAAGAGCGTCTGCAAAAACGATTTATAGGGGTTCGTGAATAGTATATCAACTTCGGCATAGGCGAATTTTTTACTTGTTTCAAATTATAGTAAGTAGTACATGTTAGTAGATGTTAGTATACAATACAAAATTTATAGAGAGATCAGCTTACTATGACAGCAAACATTATGTACACCAAAGTGTTTACATTCATATACAATATAAGAGCTGGTCCAGGAAACATTTAAATTAATTTTTGTAGTTGGCTTTTTATTTAAATTTTTAAATTATAATTTTATTGAATTTCACCTATTAAGTTATTAAATTGTCTTAAGTATTTTTCGATATTGTAATCATTATAATCGGTTTAAAACTAATTAATTTTTTGTTTCTTTATTACTCATTAAACTGCGTTTTTTTAAGTTTTTTTTTTCATATTTCTAATAATATAAATTTTAATTGATCAACCGAATTCATTGTAGATCAATTCTATTAAATAAAATTACAAAAGCATAGTTTGCAACTTAAAAATCATATTCCTGGTTATATTCTATACCTTTCACAAAGTAAAATTCCCTATCAATTTAAGCATAGATAGATATTAGTTAATGTAATCTTAATCTTCTAGTTACAACACCTTCGGTTTTTTTTAGGTGTCAATCAAATTGGATATAAATAACAATCTTTTTATTCAGATTTCAGTGGACTCCACTCCATAATTGTAGAATATAATCAAAATTCAAATCGGATAAAAGTATCAAGAATATTTCTTACAAAAAGGAAACAAAACGAACCAATTGCAACAGACAAGGGATTTGAAGGAAAAATATTCTGTTGTTTCTTTTGTGAAAGGCAGCTTTTAAAAGCTTTCGGAACAACCGAAACTAATGGTTTTCTGTTATTTTCTTATATTTCAACATTTAACTAATAATGAAATAATAAAAAATAAATACATTAAAATGAAAGCATGAAGAACTATTGTATTCTTCAAGTCTAAACAAGTAAATATATGTAGATATTGTTGTCTTCCATTTGTCGTGATTGTGATGAAAGGGATCTTAAACATAATCATCGTGAACGTCATTAAAATTATCGTAGTTCGGTTGGTATATGCTCTGATGCAGGGAACAGAACGGTACAAAGACGTAGAGTAGAATTTACATGCATTTAGCGATTATCTCGTTTCCCAAATTTTTTCCTATTCCTATTTTGTTTTTTTTTTTTTTAAATCATTTTCATTTCATTTGTTTGTGTTTCATGGCGATAAATTTCATTTGTATTTTTGTGGTTTTTTTGATGATCAATCAAATCGGATCAATCAAACGTTCATACAGACGGTTTAGTTTATCATGTAAGCGCAGAGATATAGGAAAGAGAAGAAAGAGAAGAGACGTGTTGGACGAAATTCCAGTATTAACATAAAAAATTCTATGATTGATTTATTGATTGACTTGTTGCTATTATGCTATCTATACGTCGCTTTTATATCTCCTTACCCTTACTCCTAACATTAGATGACAAAGATCTAATCATATCAGTAAAATATTGTACAATGCCTAGCCTAGTAGCAATCGGTCTAAAATTTGCTAGTAAGCAAATGAACCGTAAATAATACTTTTTCAAAAATTCACAGTTAACATAGGTTCACTAGAGAAAATTTCCCTGATATGATTGACACAAACTATAAGGCACAAGCATAAAATCCCGTTAAAATATACATTAGGGTGTCCCAAATTTTCGGATTTTTGATTTGTGGAACACGTACCCTCTAATTATACTTGTTTGCACTTTTACGAACACACACAAAAAAACCATCCTAATCGGTCGAGCCGGCAGATGCCAGTCGGCACGGGTTCCCAGTAACAGAATGAGCTGAAATTTTTAATGGGAGTATATAAACATATAACAAGTATAATTAGATGGAATATGTTTTACAAATCAAAAATCCGGAAATTTTGGGACACCCTAATACACATACTTATATCCAATTTTATTATAAGACATCACCATAAATTGGATGTGAAAGATGTGTAGTCTAAATTATGCTTTTTTAACGGCATTCACTGGTTGTACCAAAAGCAATAGATTATATTATTTGATATTTTATATAAACTAGCACTAGTCAAATCTTGAATACAGTAAGTTTAAAGAATTTTAACAATAAATATTTGGCCGTGTAATATGAAAATCGATAAGTTTTCAATTATAATTAATGTTATGAAAGTTGGGTATTTAAGAAAGTAAGATTGATTAAATATTTAATGATGACATCGCTTTTAAGTCAAGAATTTCTCAGGTTTAATTTATTCTAAATATTTGGATCTAAAAAAATATATACATATATGTATATGACATTATTCTTCAAAACTTTAAAATAAATGGTTATGCCATCAAGACGCTTCCTTACTTCATATGTGTATATGAACTTCAGTTAATTAATTCTTTTAAGCATTAAAAACTAAATTGAAGGTTTCATTTTATATGTAAAAGTACACAATAGTATCATAAAACATATTTAAATAAACAATAATAGACAAGAAGATTGCTTAGAACGGATAACATACCATAATCAGACCGATTTCCAAATGTGATGCAGTTCGTTCATACTAAAAATGTGTTTTCTTCTCAATTTCATTTCGTTCCATTCCATTAGTTGATATGGCCACAGCCTTTAGAAATTATTATAGCATTCCCTGATTTATTTATTATAAGGTAAAAACAAAAACATTGATAATTGGGATTTTATTGCCATATTACACGGTACCAATTAAATGTAAAAAGAGTATTTGAAGCAAGCACGAATAAAAAAGTCATTTTAAATCTATAGCCTGTTTAGTGATTTCTGGTAGTACACATAGATTGAACCAAATTTTTATATATCTTATATCGAATCAAATCGAATAACATAAAAAAAATTCTCATTCAATATTTAACGAGCAATGATATTCATTCATAGAGAGACTATGACGGGAGGAAAACCCATGTCCATGGGCATAATATCGGACATGTTTGTATTTTTAATAACAATACATTAAGAGTAAAAGAAAAATATTTTACATATATCTTATATACGTAAATCAAAAGAATAGAAATACATACCCAAAAGAACGAGAACTTTTATTTGAATCCATGCTGCGACGTCCAAGATCCATTTGGCCTCGATTATTATCGTTATGTTCACCGGCTAATTCAGTGCTGCCGCCACGAAAATTAGATCCATTTTTGCTATTGCTGCCATCATTGAATATACCAATAGATGAACCACAACTGCGTCTGAATGGATTAGATCGTGGTTCATCGAAAGAGCTATTTTGCATTGGGCCACCACTACCACAATTTGGTTCCATGCCAAACATGTCTTGATTAAACATTTGTCCGTTGTTATTATCGTTATTATTAGCGTTGGGGCCCATCATAGAGTTACGTCGATTATTAAAATCATTAGATGACCACATTTCATTATTTCCATCACTAACACCTCCAAAATTGTTGGTGTTGTTGTTGCTATTATTGAAACGTTGTGGCCCAAAGTTGTTTGGACTATTGTTGTTGTTGCCGAAATTATTAGGAATAAAATTATTAGGCCCAAAGTTGTTGTCAGAAGGTCCATTATTATTCGGGCCCAAGTTGGGACCACCACCGAAACCGCCACTTTTCCGGCGTTGCCATTCAGCAAAAGACATATTCGATGAACTACCACCATCATTACCGAATTGATTTGGTGGCTGTTGGTGATGCTGCTGCACTTGTTGTAATATGCCAGGCAATTGTTGAAGTAATTGAATAGATGGCTCACTTGCCATGTCCTGACCTTGTGTACATGCTAAGGCCAATGTTATTTGTTGCATGAAATGGGGATCTTTCAAAGCATCCGCAACATTTGCTATTGCATCAACATTACAGTTTTGTAATTGTGCCACTAACGTTTTATTATCAATGAAGCTGCCACTTTTCTGATTCTGCAATGATGGTTGTTGTGGGGGCTGAGGTGACATTGGTAAATCAACTGGCTTTTCAATGACCTTATCAAAAAGCGATGGAATTTTGTTGGGTGATGCACCACGCACTACCACCTTTTCCATATTACCACCACCATTTTCTGGACTTTTATTACTTGATGTTGGTATCTTTACATTTGTAACTAAATCCAAACCAGGAATACCATCTAATTTCTTAAAGATATTTCTGACATCAGAGTTGCTGCTAGTTACCACCGGAATATCATAATCTTCATCGTCGTCATCATCCAAATTTATAATGTCATCGCATATTTTGGATATTTTTGATGATTTAACCGACCGTGTTTGCAAATGTAATTTACGTTTGCCTAAAATTATATTATTTTCGGATCGTGTTCCACCTCCAATAGGTTGACGACCATCAGAATACAAAGTCTTCATGTTTGACGATATGTTCTTGTTAATTGGTGGTTTCAACTGTTGTTCTCTTTGTTGCTGAAGTCGACGGTATTGTTTTTCACGTTGTGGCAATGGTTTTAATTGATTCAATGCAGATAGATTTGTATTAATGTTATTACTTTGGTTTAACTTTTGTTGTTGTGGTTGTTGGTCGGAATAAGGATTTTGGGATGATTTCAATTTCTGCTGATTATTGCCCAGGGAATTTGACTTTTGTTGTAGAGAATATAATTTCTGTTGTATATTTTTTTGTTCTTGTTTTGAAGGGCTGGTAAGATATTCCTTCTGTTGTTGGCCAATTGCGTTTGATTTCGATTGCTGTTTAGGTCCTTTACTATTCTGCTGTTGACTTTTAGTGTTCTGTTGCTGTTGTTTGTTCTGTTGTTGTTGCTGCTGAGCCCCTTTCACATTCTGTTGTTCTTGTTGTTGAGGGCCTTTCTTGGTCTCTGGACATCCTTCTTCTTGTTGTTGAGTTCCTGTAATTTTCACAGGTAGTTGCTGATCTCCTTTGACGTGTTTACTATTGTCTTGTTGCGACTTCTGTACATTTTTATTAATTGGTTCTTGTTGTTGTGAACCTTTTCCATGTTGTGGACCTTCAGTATTCTGTTGTTGTGGGTCAAGACTAGTTTGCTTTTGTTGTTGTTTTTTCTTTAAAGTATCAATACATTCAGGAACTCCCAGCTCAATTTGTTGCTCCGATAAACTTTGATTGATTTCCGATTGAAAGTTGTGCTTATCAATTGTATCTGGATTTTCATTAACATTTTGCTGCCATGATTTCTGTTGAAGCCATGGCGATTTCTGCCATGATTGTTGTTGCTGGGCTCCAGCCGCACCACCTCCACGGCCTCCTCCTTGACTTTGTTGCCATGGCTGATGTTGCTGCTGACCACTTTGGATTTGATGTGTCCTTAGTTGCTGCTGCTGTTGATGCCCACCACACTGAGTTTGTTGATTTTGCTGCCAAGACTGCTGCTGTTGTCCAGAGGTAGGGTTACTCAGCTGTTGCTGCTGCCAAGACTGCTGCTGTTGTATGCTATTGCTGACATTTTTGTTAAAATATTCACCAAACTGAATTTGACGCTTCCGGCGCATTTGTTCACGGCGCTCCATTATGCGGCGTCTTTGTTTTTCAAATTCGTCCTCATAACGCTTATATTCGTCCCGATCCGGATGATTAATATTCTTACTCTTCCATTCCTCAAATTGCTTTTCCCATTGTGCAAACATGCGATCAAATGCTTCATCATCTAATTCCGGCGCACGATTTCGCTGTTCCCGTTGTTGGTTTATTGGCTGTCCTCTCCCACCTAAATTGTTTGAATTTTGTTGATTACCACCAGAATTTAATTTAGACCCATCGATAGAATTGAAATTATTTCCTTGTCCACCAAAGTTTAATGTGTTTAAAAAGTTATTATTGTGTCCACCACGATTATTATTACATCGATTCCAGTTCGTGGCGTTTGGGTTAGGGTTTTTACCATTATCAGTATCATTGTTAAATCTTTGTTCAGGGCCAAAATTCTGTTGATGCTGTTGATTAGGGCCGCTCTTATCAAAACTGTTATTACCAAAGTACCGATGATCATTATTAAAACTTCGATTAAAATTGCTGTTATTGTTATTAATGGTATTATCAAGATTTTTATTATTAGACTTATTGTTGTCATGAAATCTATTGTTGCTGATGCTAATATTTTGTACATCACCACTTTTATAAGCTATAGAATTATTAAGACTGAGTCCGAGACCAATACTATCGTTGCTTATATTCAAATCTGCACCAAAGCTTTTTTTGCTATTTATGGGACTTGGATTCCTAATATTACTCATACTCATGTCTTGATTAGAGCGTGAGTTAGAAATATTACCCAAATTTGAACTTCCAAAGTTGCCATCATTGGAACGTTCACGATTTTGGTCTGATTGCTGCCTTTTGTTGTTGTTCTCATTATTCCATACATTAGGTAGATCAGTACATTTAATTTGATTGTTCGATGATGAACGAAAACTATTTCCGGAATCCAAGTCGATAACATTATCATTTGTTATTTGAAAAGGATTTAGTTGTTGTGGTTGATTTGAGCTTTTATTTTGATTGAACTGTTGCTGGACTTCCGGTTGTAGTTGTGGTACTTTCTTGTTGTCTGGTGGTGAATGCTTTAAATTTATTTTTGAATTATCAAATTCCGATACCGATGATACTGGTGCTGGTGTTAGCATCGTCCACATTGGTTGTTGATGTTGTGGCGGTTGTCCACCAGTGGGTGGTGGTGGTGGTTGATTGTAAATCTGTGGTTGGCCTGTTATTTTGCCAGGTACTTGTGGACGTGGTGTCATTGGTACTTCCATTGGCATTTGATGTGGCACTGTGGCAAGTGACGTTGACGCTGTTTGTGGAAAGTATCCAGTGTTCGTATAAGATGCAGACACATTATTAACTAATTGGTTTGTTGCCACAGCAGCTGAGGCAGCGGCCATTTCACGTTTATACTATATAAATAAGATAGTTACATAGCAAACTAAAAATATCGTATAAATCTATTTGCTCATACCTGTTCACCATATTGTGCATCCCATTTTGCGTATTCTTGCTGGTAAGTCTGCCATTGTTGCCAGTGATGTTGAAGTGCATACTGCTGTTCCGGTGTCATTGCAGCATACTGCGCAGCTGTACATTGCTGATAGGGATTGCCAGTGTTTGTTGCTGCAACTTGTGGTTGCATTGGCCCTATAAAACTGGATGATGCACCAGCAGCATTAGGCGGAGGAGGTGGAGGCGCATCTGCTGGCAACGGCGGTGCTGCTGGTTGTAGCGGCGCAGCAGACATTGGTATTGGTGGCACAGCAGGCATTGGCATTGATGGCATTGACGCCACTGCACCAGGCCATTGACTCCACATTCTATTGTTATGCGTGCTTTCTTTCGTTCTTCAAATTTTACTTTTATCCAATCTTTAATAAGCACAGTTTTCTATTTGCTCCTGTTATCAAAAATCGAACACTGCGAATTAAAATTTAATTTACACACACATAGGCCAGTAAAATATGCGTGCAAAAGCGCTATTGGAAACACGTTTCACACCCCACAATTTTTTTTTTTCTGTTCTTTTAATCACCTATTACTAAAAAAAATGCAAAGCAGATAAACAGCAAACGAAAACTTCTTTGTAAGCCAAATATCGCCATTTTTCGTAAATAGTGATGTCCTTTTTCGGTGTTATATATTCGATATCGATTTCAAAATATTTTGTTATCGATATATTGATTAATCGTATACTTACTTTCTACAAAGTTACTTCCGGTTTGTAATATTTATTTGATAAATTTTACTGGTGTTATGCCCTTTTCACAATGCTGAAAAAGTAGCTTACTTCAAAAACCTTTTCACATTACTTTTATATTATTGTTTCGCTTACTGGAACACAGCTGTTATGATAATACATACATTTCGCGGACGTTGCGCTAATTTCAAACATAAAACTAGTGGACAATAGACGATTTAGAACAATTTGCAGCGTATGGAAATAGTTCTTCCAACACCCTTGTTCATTCACGCTACGTGTTTTTTTTTAATTTCAGCAAAACGTTAACAATTTGAAATCAACTTATAAGAACATCAGCTCTTTTCTGTAAACGCGCAACAAAAAGAAAGAAGAATGGATAACAATTGCGAAAGTTGGCAAACCCTTATTTTTTGTTTGGAGCAACGGTCACCTTGCCACGTTGCCTGAATATCATTTTTGTTTGCGGTACAAATACCGTAAAACTGAATTGTGGAGTCTAAAGCTGCTTAATTCTATATATATTATTCGCTACTCAGAGTAGTATCGTAGTCATTCAAAAATTTGATTGACCAAAGCCGTCAGTCATGAGTGACTGAGTTTTTGACTCAGCATTATGTATTTGTCTCATTTGTCAAAGCGGAACGAAATGACTAAATGAGTTTTAAGTTATTCGATTTATGCAAAATTTAGGGGTTGTTTCTGCTTTGCGCATTTTTTGCGTCTCAATTTTACCATTGCGTTCTTCTTCTTGCTTTGCTTAATGACACAACATTAGTTGAAAACAAAAACAACTACCGAGTGCCTGGCTCACTCATTAGTTGAATTGTTATTCATTCAGTCATTCCACTTTTTCGTACTTCATATTCGAAGCAATATAGTATCAACTAAATATTCAATCGTTCCATTTCAATGTTGCAATAACCAACTCATTCGTTTTTGTTGACAATATATCAAAAGGTGTTTTGACTAAAGCTAGGAGAATACACACATCAAATCCTTCTTCAAATCGCTCTCTTTTTGAGAGAGCTAAAGCTATTTGACGAGTCTATGGGGTGTTTTGCGTTTCATCAAATGATTTGATAAAATCAAAATGCTTTGATTTTTCTTCAAATCACTCTCTCTCATTTTTTGCAATTGAATGCTATTTTATGTTTCGATGGGCAAATCAACTCATTATTATGAAATTTTTGTTGCTGTATGCGTATGAGTATGTTATTGAATGATACCAGGCATTGCCTTCTCTGTGGAAGACAACAAGCAAGCCGAACATTCATTTGTGCACCGACTCGCTGCCTTCAACGAACTAAAAACTAAAATCTTTTGAAGAACGATTTGATGTGAGTATTTATATCTTTAGTCATGCAAGTGTCTAGTCTAAGGTAATCCACACGGCAAATCTTCATCAAACTTTTCGATAAAAAAGAGATCGGAAGCAATTAAACGTGTGGATGGTTTTGATTTTCTTCAAATCTCTCCTTCATTTTTGCATTTGATTTTTGGATGGAGAAATTATTTCATAAGTGCAAAACCTTTATTGTGAATAGACGTTTGTGTGCAATAGAAACAAAAGGAAAAGTATTCATTCGGTGAACATAAAAGAAAAAAACAAAAATAACAAACAACAATAAATATTAAGTTTTGGAAGTGAAGTGTGAAGGAAATATGTAAATATTTGATTATTGTTTGTTTATTTTTTGTTTTATTATGTTATGTTATTTTATTAAGAGTGGAATAAGTTTAAAAAAGACTTTGGAGGTCCCATAAAGTATATATATTCTTAATCAGGTCGACGAAACGAGTTTATTGAGCAATGTCCTTCGATATGTAAGCAAACTAATCTTTCAGTTTTTGATCTAGAGAGCACTATTCGTTGCGTGCACTGTATGCGCTTCAAAAAAAAAAAAAAAACTAAAGTAGATAAAGTAAATTTGAGTAGAGGACGGGCAACGCATCAAGTTACATTAACAAAAAATTTGATAAAGATTTGACATGTTGATGGCTACCTTAAAGAACAATAATAAAAGTGAGAATGCAATGCTTTTGAATATTTTCTACAGGTCTTATCTTATCTGATTTGATCCCTACGAATCTTGACAATCCATTCATCAAACATCCACTAATCTAGGAGTAATTGTAGGACAATATGAAGTTTTATTGCATTTGTATCAATTATTGTATTAAAATGAAGAAAGCGAGATGAATATAATATCCTCCCACAATTGTGACTAGAGATGTAAAACTATCGATGGCACTATCGAGAATTTTTTTTTTTAACGTGAAAAGGTTTTAAAAAAGGGTAGCAGCGTTGGGTTGACATGCTTTTGATTTTGCCAACACCTTAACTATATCTTGTGACTCAAAAGCCGTAACGCCAAGTAATTTATATAATCTGAAAATAGAGGAGGTTTTTTGCCTCTAAGAGAGTTTTTGCTTTTCAAGGGAGGTGAAGCGTTGAATATGATGAAAAATTTTAATTTCATAATTATGTAAATGCTGTTATCTTTAGAACGGCATGACCGATTTGGCTTATTTGGTGGGCCAAATTAGGAAAAAAACAAAGAAACTGTTTGGACAACCAACCGGAAAAGGTGGAAATTTGGTTGTATTTGCAATTATGTTTTTTCGCCGGCCTTACCTTTGAATTGAGACACTTAAATTTCAGATACAAATCAATTCAAAATTTTTAATTATTCTATGCCCTATGTTTCATATTTCGAATTAAGTCATGTTTGTCAGTCATACTGTTGTATAGTTTTGTGACAATTTTTAACGAAAATTTTTACAGAAAACATTTCCATTTTAACAAAAGAAATGACCAAAATGATTTAACAAAGTAAAGTATACTTTCAGAGAAACCATAGGGAAAATTAACCAAATTTGGTTGCGTTTGGATTTTTGTATTAAAAGCCGAATCGGACCACTAGGGCGGGAACCTCCCATACAAACCACCCATTTGAATTCATGTTCTTATTAGAAAAACTTTTTTGTTTTCTTTTTGTCCTATCGAACTGAAACTTGCACACTCTCAGTTTCCAGGATAGGCACAGTACATTTGTTGGAAGAAGCCGAATCGGACTAATAAGGAGGGTACCTCCTATACAAATCCCGTGAAGAGTATTTCATCTACGGCATTGTCGAAAATAACGTTCTTTCTAGTTTAAATATATTTTGCGACTCATACTTTTAAATCACAATCGTAACGGTCGGCCAATAACCGAAAAAATTGAAAAGTAAAGGTCTTTGAGAAACCGAAAAAATTGAATTCGAATTGAATTCACATAAACTAAAGTTCACTGGCTGGTAATATTATAGACTGATAAAAAATGCAGCTTGAAACTTGAGACAGCATCGAAAAAAGCTATTTTTATATGGAATACTGTAATAATATTGAAACAATTTTAAGAATACGTTGGTAAATTGCAGCCGTTGCAAAGAGCGGTGGCTCGTAGTGCGCACGATGGTTCGAATAGTCACGAAGCTGATCAAATCTTGTTTGCTTACTTATCACATATTTTATTTTTTATTTATTTATTATAAAGAGTGCATAAATTCGGAATGGATCATGTAGGGCAAAGCTAGTTGTGCATGTACATAAAGCTAAGGAAACGTAATTTCTAGATTTACGACTAGGTGCTTAAAAGCACTGATGAATCAACATTACCAGTAATAAGTTTATGAAGAAAGCTTATACGAAGAGTTATTCGGCGATTTTGCAATGATGGTAGCTCTATAAGAAGAAGCCTGCTAAAGTATGGAGGCAAACGTACACTGGGATCCCAATTTAAACGAAGTGCAAAGAGGAAGAATTGCTTCATTATAGAATCAATGCGGTCTTGAGGTTTTTTATATTGGGGGCTCCAGACACGCGAACAGTATTCAAGTACAGGTCGGACTAGAGTGATGAAAAGAATCTTGGTAGTATAGGGATCATTCAATTCTTTAGACCATCTTTTAATGAAATCGAAAATACTCTTAGCTTCATTAATAGTTGATGAAATATGATGGGTGAAACTCAATTTAGGGTCAAAAATCACTCCAAGGTCACTGAAAGTAGAAACACGTGCCAATGAGTTATTGTCTGATGTGTAATCGAAATGAGGTCTCTTACGATGAAACGTCATGAACATTTAGCGCCGTTTAGCACCAGAAGATTACATAAACACCAAAATTGGAGTGAGGTTCGATTCTCTTGTAGTCTTATATGCGAAATGATATTGTTAAACGATAGGCAGAGTTTGACATCATCAGCATACATTTCAAAGAAAGAGGTAGATCGTTTACAAACAGATTGAACAATAAAGGACCAAGATGGCTACATTGAGGAACACCAGAAGTGACAACAACCGGACTAAAAAGAGTGGAGTTAAATAACACTCGTTGAATTCTATTTTTTAAATAAGAAGAAATCCAATAAAGAAGATGTTGCGTGAAACCTAAAAGGTCAAGCTTATGTAAAAGCAGATCATGATTTACGGAGACATATGCTTTGCTGAGATCATTGTATATCAGTTTGAAATATTCCCTGAAACCAAGATGTACAAAAGATGCAAACTCAATCAAACTACTAGTAGGTGAACGCTTCTTCATAAAACTGTTTTGACAAGGAGAAATAATAGATTTACAGGGTTGAAGTAATCATTTTTTCAAACAACTTTGGAATTGCCGAAAGTTTTGCAATACCTCTGTAATTGGGTATGTCAGATTTGTTACTTTTTTTATGTAGAGGAACTATAATGGATTCCTTCCAAATACAAGCAAAAAATGCACTCTGAAGTGATAAATTGAAAAGTTACAGGAGCGGCTTACATGAAGATTCAGCACAGTACTTAAGTACACAACTACAAATTTACTTTCGCATTTTTTCGTAACGTATGGGAAATAATTCAAGAAAAAGCTCTTGGACTACACAACGGGGCTCGCGAAGTTATGATTTGTGCTTGAACAGCGGGTAGGAAATTCAAAATATTTAAAAAAAAAAAAAATGTATACAAGAAAAACTCAAAAACTAAAGTTTTTCAGTTTTACTGGTTTTGTTTTCTTCTATGTTTGATATCAATATCGTATATCTAGAAAATGAAAAAAAAAGAAAGAGATGTCGTGCGACACCCGTGTAGAGCGAAGCTTTATTCAGAACAATTTTTTTAATTATTATTTTTATTTATTGAAAAATTTATTTAAAAAGAGTTTCTTTTGATTTATTTTATTTATTTATTAATTTTCAAACTTACGTAAATAATTTCTTAAAATAATAAGTAATGTAATATAATGTTGCCATGAAGAGGCGATGACGAGCAGTGTAGAGTCCATGGAAATTTTAAATTTTATTTTTATTGTATCATAGACACGATTGGTTTATGGTAACTAAAGTAAGAAATGAATATTTTGATTCGATGTTATTAAAAAATCGGGGAAAAAACAGCATCAATAGTCGTGTGATATCTTGTTGTGGATTGTGAAGGAATATTGTTCATTGTAAGATTAGTGGTTCTGATTTTTCTTCAGTAAAATTTACATTGAAATCACCAGCCAAAATAAGTGGAAGTTTGTGGAAATTTTGTCCGAGTAGAGCAGAACTTTCGTCACTAAACTCCAAAAGTGATGTACGGAAGAACAACGTTATGTCTTGAACTGTACTATTCGGCGATATGTGAATAACTGCCATTATTATTTTTATTTGAATACCGTTCTCCATCCTACATGTTGCGGAAAAAATTTCGCTAATACTTGACCTTCGTATCATTGACTCCGTATTATTTTCTATAATTATATGCATAGTTGGTGTAACAATGCTGACTAGGGGAACTCGCAGGCGACAAAATCGACCGCATTCTAGAAAAAAAAAGCATTCGTTTTTTAAGTGCTGATAACTTCACTGTAAATACATTATTTGCTCTTTGTGAAACCTCTACTATCACTTGATAAATGGCCCTGATCTGATGTCTCAGAAATATAAAATTGCAATGATCGAACTCTACTGGCGGCGACATACAATTGTCCGTAACTAAATACAGGCTGTATCAACAAAATTCCAACTTTTTGAAACGTTTGACCTTGGGATTCATTTAGAAGTCATCGCAAAAGCTGGATTGACTTGGCAATTGAAATTCAAGGACGATTTTATCGGTAAAGGCATGTGTTGCTTACAAGGAAAAGTCAAATATGAGGAATTGAAATTCGCCCTTCACCTGAACCATCTTGCACTCTACTGAGTCTTACGGTGCATTCATCTTATACATATAAAAATGCACTCAAAAAATAGCTATGTCCCCGCATTTAAACTCGGAACGGCTGGACCAATTTTGATGATTTTGTTTTCTTTTATGTTGTACAGTCATGGAGTTACAGTCAGTTCGTTCGGTTGTGCTACATTTGATATTCGGTCACGGTAGTCGCATGTTGTCCAGCATATCAGCATACGTTTTATGCCATTTTTAATTTTTTGTTTCGTTATTTGCTGCACACAAGCATACTAAACCGATTTTTTTAAAAGAACAAATGATTCTTAACAGTTAGCTGAAGTGTATAAAAGTATGCCACCTTGGCCCAATACCCATTGGGCTAAATCGCTTTGATGCTACTAAGCGTTAGCCCAAAACCAATTAGAGGAAGACAACCAATGCCTTTGGTGTGTAGCAACGCACGCCGGTTAACGCTAGCTAATAATACAATACAGTTTTCAATTTATGGGGAGGCATACCACTAACTGATACAGTATTCAAAAACTCAAAAGGAAAATTATTATGTTCACGTACATCATCACTAACTATTTTATCAAAGCTGTATTATGCCTGCTCCTCTATCATTACTATCAACTCTATCATCATTTTCCAAAGTCAACAAAATATGTCCATGAGGGAGACCACGATTCGGAAATTCAATTGTGTAAATAATAGCATCAACTTTACGGAATAACTGGTTTTTAACTATCAAGTTGATCAGTTCATTCAATTTAATTTTGAAAACGCGCACAACAATACCAGGTCGAAAGTAATAAGGTTTCGATAATTTTGGGCCAATTTGTATTACATGTCATAGTTATGAATAAAGAAGGTTTTCCCTTTCGCTGTACAATACACATAGCATCTAAGCAATTCTGGAACATATTTCGTGGAGAACCTATGAATGTCGGAGGCAAAATTACTTTGTGACTAACGCTAGAATCATTACCATTATCATTACCATTAACCATTTGCATTTTCATTTATAAAATCACTTAAGTTATTATAAATGTCAACCTACATATCAACGATCCTTTGAAGAAATAATTTTTGGGAAGAATGCAGAAGACTAAAATCATCACGAATAGCATTACGAAGCAATGTTATGTGACATATTTACATGCCAACCGGTATCACCATTAGGAAACAAGAAAGGATATGCCACCGTCATCGCTTCGAAAAATAGTTGCAACATCAGTCTGAATAGCATCGTTATATCGACGAAAGATCAGATTCTTTATTCAGCATACAAACTTTAGCAGTTGTATTTTCATGACGGTGACAATATTCAGGATATTATCAAAGTAATTCTTGGAGCGTTGTTTAATGACATTGTCATTTGAGTTCAAACCTTGAACTAAATTCATAACAAGAATATTCTGAATGAGGGGTGGTAATGCAACTTTTTCCTTTATGACAACACAAAGTAAAAGCGCTTGTGCAGAAAGCAATTTCAGATTGAAAATGTTTTGCTGAACAGAAATCACAACGTAATATTAAAGACCCACAGCTAAAAGACTCAAAACGTTCCATTCAAAAAATCTAACTGATCTCATATAATTTCTCTGGCTTGAACGCTGAATTCTACCAGTTAAGGTAGATCAGGAAAACATATTTAAATAATAGCGATATTAAAATTATAAAAAAATGGCAATGTTAATATTATGAAAAAACAAGAAAGAACGTTATCTTCGACTATGCTGAAAATGAAATACTCTTCACGGGACGCAGTGAATGTTTCATTGTAGTATTCAAATGGATGGTTTGTATGGGAGGCTCATCGGTTGTGTAAAGATTTCACAAAGATATTTTTTGTCTCTATCTCTGTCATGGATAAATTTTTTGTTCTCATTTGTTTGTTCAGAGAATGCAAATTCTAGTATACATATATCTGCTTCTAACAACAATACTTGGTGTTGCTCAAGCTACAGTGAGGGCCACAGGTGTCGGATAGTGAAGGGCTGCAGATATGTAGGTTATCTGCGAATATTAAATAGCAGTCACCGACGAATCAGCGGCGAGAAAGATTGTACACTCTAATGAAGTTCTTTTGTCAGAGCGTGTGAAAGCCGCCCTTTTAACTAAGGTTTCCCAATTTCAAATCCAAGTCCGTCTGTTCCCAGAGTAGGCGGCTTCTTGGTCAGTGTCTGTCCCATGTTAGATGCAGCTGAATTACACCTGGCTGAAGGTACAATTGTGGAAGATAAAGAGATAATGATGTTTACGGTGCAAAGTGTCGGAAGCCAGAAGGACGAGATGAAGGAGGCGCTCCAGGGCTGTGCTATGGTAAGAGCTCTCTCACAGCAAGTAGTTATTGAGTGCATGTGTCTTGACGAAGTCACAGACGCTGAGGACGTGATAGTAGCTATCGTGAAATAATTTCGTGCTATCCAAGCCGCCTGTGTTACTGTTAAGGCAATGAAGCTGGCTTGTAGGGTTGGCACAAGAACAGCAACCGTAAGCCTACCAGTAAAACAAGCGGAATCACTACTTAGAGCGGGATCGCTAAAAGTGGGTTGGGTTCGCTGAAGCAGCACATAAGTCCTATTAGGTGTTTCAGATACTTAGAATATGGTCACATTGTAAGAAGATGTAATAGCAGAGCGGACCGCTCTAAGGAGCATATTGCAAAGACTTACCAGCAGGAAGCTAAATGCGTTCTCTGTCCGGATGGGAACAACTCTCATTTCTCTGGGAGTTATAAGTGTGAAGCTTTTAAGAAGGCCTTGTATGATCTTAAAGCCAAACATGATTAGGTGCCTGCAACTTAAGGGGTTATATCCACTTGTAATTTTGAAAAAATCGAATTTTTTTTGTTGCATATTTTGAATGTACATATATTTGAGAATATCGTCCGAAAATTTCACATTGATCCGGCAAATAGTTTCAGAGAAATTAGCGTATTTGTAAAGACGTCTCCGAGCGTTTGAAAGTAGGCGGAGCGTAAACCGGAATAGTAACTGCTTCTTATTACCCCTATGCCCTTGTCTATGCTTTTCGTAATGTTTTTCTTCTTAGAATTAGAATATAAAAGGTTTATTTTATACGTGAAAGCTATATTTAGAAATTTTAGGTATAAAGTAAGTACATTTCGTCAGTTTAAAGTGAACTGCTACGTTGTCAAGTTGTGCCAGTATTCCAGTATGTGTGTCGAGTTTTGTGTATCAAAATGCCTCGTAAAATCAGCAGAGAAACTAGAAGACGTTCCAGTGCACAGTTATCACGACCGAATAAACGTAGAGGTGTTTATAATCCAAAGACAGCTGAATATGATGAAAGTAGTTTCAGTGCTTCAACATGATAAATGCCCGCCTGGAGAAGACTCGTGGTGTTCTTGGCAGAAAGCGCGAGCCTTGAACACATCATCAAGCTACAAACATGATTATCAACCCTTACCACCTGATGTTGCTGAAGCTATACTTCCAATTTACACAGATCTGAGTAATGAAAAATTATTAGAAAGATGCGTTGGTGGTTTCACGCAAAACAATAATGAAAATTATAATCAGCTGATATGGAAAATAACTCCAAAAATAATCCCATGTGGCTCTAAGATCGTTGAAATTGCTGCTTATCTGGCTGCCGGCATATTCAATGAAGGAAAAACATCTCTTCTATATTTCATGAACGCACTGGGACTATCAATTGGGCCTAATGCCCATGCCTACGT
The DNA here is from genome assembly GCA_037043295.1 of Amiota minor. Taxonomy (NCBI): domain Eukaryota; kingdom Metazoa; phylum Arthropoda; class Insecta; order Diptera; family Drosophilidae; genus Amiota; species Amiota minor. The sequence continues at coordinate 26,706 of JBAMAW010000020.1, forward strand.
AGAAAAAGAGGACGCAGAGCGCATCTCGATCTATGACGCAAGAGCGCAAGTGAGCACGCGCGCGGGGAGAATGTCACGTAGACAGCAACAGTTGGCTGTATTAGAGGCAAACGATGAAGCAGAGGGTTCTTCTTATGGCCCTGGAATAGATGACTCGATGTAAGTTGGAAAAAAATTTTTTAACTTAGTTTAAATGGTTCCCAAAACTTTAAACGCGTTTTTCTCGAAACGGTGTTTTCAAAGCCGGTGAGAAAAATTTCTCCGAAACGGCTGGACCGATCGCCTTGAAAATTTCACACAATTTTCTTAGACATTTGTATCAGGTAATGATCGAAGGAATAAGGTTTCTAACAATAATTTCGATTTCGATTAAGCCACTTTAAACTGTAAATTTTCTTGAAAAAAACGATTTTTTTCTTTGGGAAGCCGCCATTTTGTCGATCATTACCTGTATTCATCTATCCTAAAAATAAATCTTTTGGTTTTTTTTATTTCAGATAATTTGAAAGAGATATCTTCCTCACCGCCAGACACCTTTTTGTGGAGGTCCTCTAGGAGATCTACTACAGGAACAACGGAACCGAATATTTTTGTAAATAAATCGTGAATTCTTAAAATAAATTAAAGTCGCTATATGCACATTTATTCTATGTATTCATTTAATAAAATGTCTCTTCACAAAAAATTCACAAATTAACACGTTTTTTCGGACTTACAAGTGGATATAACCCCTTAAAGGAAGGATCTGCTAATCTTAATCGTTTTATTTGAGTCCATGTAGCGCTGGATATGTCGACCAATTCCGCCGGTAGTGACGATGTCAATTTTAACATAATCAGTGCATCTAGTTTGTATGAATGGTTAGATACACATGATTGTAAATTGATATGAACTCGTCCACGAGTAACTCCAACATTATTAACAGATAATCCAAATACTGAAAAGCGAGCATGTTGACGAGAGAAGCCAACACGTTGAACAAATGATTCAGTTATGAATGATTTCGTAGAACCGGAATCGAGCAGCATACGGCATTTCAACAGCTTTCCATGAGCGTCGACTATGTTTGCAACGATTGTTGGTAATAACGTACTTGAAGTAGCGTGTGACGAAAAATTATTGAGTGCAGATGGAAGTGACTCTCCCTCAAATGATGACAATAGTATGTTCCAATCCAAATTGTGATTGGCAGTACGGTCAACGGAAGCGGCTTGTTTCATATGAAGAGGGGTATGGTGTTTGTCCTTACACTTTCGACAACGGTATATTGAATTGCATTGATTTGCTCTATGGGTATCACTTAAGCAGTTAATCATAAATTGTGTTCTTGTGATATCTTTCTGCGAACTTCAACATCCAATGCCTTGAAAGCCCTACATGCGAACATGCCATGTGCCACATTGCAGACTTCGCAAGGTTTCTTCTGCTCTGTATTCGCATGGCTGACCGCGACAGCTAGTCGACTTTGTGTTCCATGTGACGGCTGCAGCGTCTCTAAAGCATCGCATCGTCTTGACAAGAATGCCATGAAACCACCGATGGTGTCAGATTCACCTTTAATTTTTTGCGTAGCTTTGAGGTTAGTTTTCGCCGCGATTGCGTCAGAAAACAGATCACAAAAGGACGGCTAATCTTCATAGTTACCCAAGAATAAAGTGATTTGTATTCTCTCATAATAAACCTCAGTGATCATTGATGCATTTTGAAACTCCGCCTGTTGTGAGATAAGGTTTGTGATGGAGTTGTCCTTTTCATCAGCTTGACTCTCAGCTTCACAGCCTTTTAAAGCAATAGTCAACGCTGCATGTGCCATGAAGTATTTCTCCTCATACTTTGCCATATCAACGGACGGATCGACAAAGTCTTTAGCATCACTGTATTCGAAGAGACCTTTACTGCATTCTACAAGCTTCTTGTAGCTTTCTTCGAGCTTGGCCAAGCGATTTCGCAGTAAAGGCTTTAAAGTTGTTCTCCTATAGAGACTTTTTGACTCGTCATAAGTGCGAGTTATGTTTGCTTTTACATAGCCACGTTTCTTTGATAACACCGTGATTTGATGTTGCCAGATCAATGATCTCATCTGCGTTTGGTGAAGTGCCGACTGTGTCGAACTGCATCCGGAATATGTGTGAATCACAGCTGAATTGGGATGTGGTAAGTCAGGCTGCAGCTCAAATCATGACAGAGCTGCGGCATAATGAACGATTACGACGAGTTCAGACGAACGAAGACGTGATAGGTCATTAGTTTGATATTGACAAGAAGTTTTAACGTAAATTTGTTTTGATTTACATGGGGTAAAGGCAGACTTTGAGCTGTTATGCTCCCTCTTTCCTCCTTGACGTAATGCCTTGCGGTAGTGCCAGGGGGACTGTAGGACTTGGGACGGTAGGGTTTAGTGGGTGCAAGTCCCACACTTCGAATAGTAGATTCGTTCGGCTTTAAATGCTTCCCCATCGGTAAAAAAAAAAAAAAAAAAAAAAACCGTGTGTGGAAGAACCATTATTATTTAATTGAGAATTCACTTGGTTTGGCGCACCAATTGTAATATTCCTTGAGTACCCGGCTCGAAAGACCAAAATGTTACAAAACGATTTAACTAAATAATAAAAACAAAACCAAAGTCAACTGTGGACTGTATTTATTATTTTTTCTCGCAGCATTTAAAGAACGTCACATGATCTTGAACAAAATGGAACTAACAATAAATCACGTGATCTTAAGCAAAGCAAACTTAAAACGAACAGAACAAAAGTAGCAATAAAAATCAAAAAAATTAAAGCTTATTGTTATCGAAAGCTTTATGTGAGTGAGACCTAACATATATATTACAGCTTAGACTACGAATGTAAAAAACAAAGGAAAATGGGAAAACATAAACAAAACAGCGTTCCTAAACATTACTAGAATAACATAAATTTATTTATGAATATGGCTTAGGGCAAAGGATGAGAAATAGAAGTAGAATTTGAAATATCAAAATATTTTAATGACCTTTTAATATTTATATCATGGACATTGTTTAAAGATTGTTTTTATAAACTTAGCTTGTTCCTTATGTCTAAGGTTTTTGTAATTTTTTATAAACCCCTCTTCACTATTTTTTAAGTAACACTCTCTGTTATTATTTATTTTTCCTATTTTGGAAATTTTTTGTTTAAGTAATCGTTCATGCAATGCCTTCCTGAGAGTGAACGGTTTGCACCTGTATTGAAGCATTTTCATCATCGGAAATATTCGGTTCATTTCATTCATTGGATATCGTAATATTGGTAAACTAGTAACAAGGTCTTTTGGTTTTTCAAATGCCAATTAGTAATTAGGGACATTTGTATTTATTAGATTTTTTTTCGGAAAGCGGGTCATGAGATGTGCTATTTTAGAATAGTCTTTTATAAATTTCTTATAAAATCCTGTTATGCCCAAGAAGGATTTTATTTGTTTTGTGTTACTAGGTAGTTTTAGTTTCCGAAAAATGGAAATTGCGTTTCCTTCATTAGAAAGTCACACTTACCACCTTGGATTTTTAATAGGGCTTTACGCAAGACTTGAAATATGGCATTTATATTTACAATATATTCCTGTAACGACGTATTAAATATAAGGATGACATCCATGTAGACTACACAGATTTTATTTATGAAGTCCCTCAAAATTTTATTCATCGGCATTCGGACGAATTCGTAATATCCTCGTGGGATTGAGAATGCCGTTTTTGCTCTATCTTCCTTCCTGACTAAAATTTGGTAGAAGCCCTTAGCTAAATCCAATGTTGTAAAATAATGAGCTAGTCCCAGTTTATCTAAGATTGGATTTAAATATGGCATTGGGTATTTGTCTTCGACTGTAAATTCGTCCAATCTACGATAATCAATGACTATTCTATATGTCTCTTTCTTTGATTTATCGATTTTTTTTTCTACTACCCATAATGGGCATTTCTTCTATTTGCCTTTCTATCTCTTCATAAATTTGAGGATGGCTATATATTTTTGAATATAGTGGCTTATCACTTGTGGTGATTATTTCGTGGTGTACCTCTCTAGTGGCTGACAAAACATCGTCATCTTTAAAGACTGGCTTCTGTAAGTAGATGGCGAAGTGAAGGGATGTGAAGTTAGTTACACAGGAATTGGACTCGACTGCAATTGTCGGTGAGATGGCCCACACTCAGTGTACCTGAGTTGCAAAAAATGCAAGTTGGCAATGGTGTCTTATTGAGAAGCTGTTTATGTGAATACTTTGTGTGTCCCAGACTGAATCTGGTATCCAACATTGTTTCCTGTTGATAGTTGGCGGGATGCTTCCTTATAAAAGTGGGAGTATTCGTTCCATATTGCATTCAATTTCTCTGGTGTTGTCTTTATTGGACGTGTAGTGGAGTAGAAGTGGAGCTCGTGTTTCCGATTTCGCCGCAGCGTCAGCTTGTCCGTTAACTGTTATTCCTACGTGGCCAGGTATCCACATCAGCCGAATTTTGTTGTGATGATTTATAATTAAGTCTCTTATAATACTGACTGTTGTTTCAATATTGTTGATATTTTCAACAGCTAAGAGAATTGACATCGAGTCAGTGCAAATTATAAGTTTACACTTTTTATTTAATGATGCAAATTCCACGGCAGTATGTATAGCTGCTGCCTCTGCGGTGAAGATTGTGGTGTAGTTTGGTAATAGGGCTGATTTAAAAGTGTGCTTTTCTTCGGAGATAACGCTGAAAGCATTTATATGGTCTGACTTTGAGCCGTCCGTAAAGATAAATTTCCATTTGGCGAATTTCTCACGGATGCAATTGAAAGCTGCTCTGTATTCTGCGTTTGGCGTTGTCATTTTTATACTCTTCTGAAGTTTGTAACAGACAGAAGGAGAGAAAAATAAACACATAAAGTATATATATTCTTGATCAGCTCGATTACAAAAATTGATTCAGCGATGTCCGTCTGTATGTATGCAATCTAGTCCCTCAATTTTTGAGCTAGAGAGCTTAGAGCTTGCGCGAAACCTTTCATTTTACCATACGCAGTACAACTGTCGGAACCACCCGAATTGGACCACTAGGGGGGGTACATCCCATACAAACCGCCAATTTCTCTTTTTTTTTTTTATTGAATCTCCTATATAAATAAATAGGACTAACAATAAGGTTACAATTCTTAACAACTAATACAGATGTGTTTTTCCTACAATGAAGCGGAAGGAGTTCACTTAGTAATACGAGCCTTTAAGTAAGCAAAAGGGCAGCACGATCGTTACGGACCACTCGAGATGAGTTCCTTGTATGGACAAGGACTCTGGCTAGAGGATTAACATGTCGAACTAGTTTGTCCATGTAAATAGCTTTACGATTGGAACATTCATCTTTGACAGGTGGTACTTCCAGGTCCTTGTGAATGTCTTCATTCCTGATATCCATGGAGCTCCCGTGATAGTTCTAAGTATCTTGGATTGTGCTCTTTGTATAACTTCAATGTTACTCGCGCTCGCGGTACCCCACAATTCAGAACCATAAGTCCAAATTGGATTAATAACAGAGTTATACATCACCTTGTACTCAAGTCTCAGTCCAGATTTAGAATTGATTCGCCAGTGAAGACTTTGAGCCCTTAGTTTCGTATGTATCTTTTTAGCTTCTATATGCTTCCGCCAGGTGAGCCGTCTGTCCAGATGAACGCCAAGATAAGTTACCACTTGTGTTTGAGGAATTGTAACACCATTTAACGTTACTGGAGAACAAATCCGCTGTTTCAATGTAAATGTAATGTGCTTACATTTCCCCTCATTGACTTTAATTCTCCAGTTGGATAACCACTCCTGAAGACTTTTAAGATGAGTATCCAAGCCTGCGTCAGGTTCTTTAAGAGGTACATTTATTGTGAGGCTATTGTCAATAAGTTCTCAGTACGCTTCCAGTCAGTTCTGAAATTATACATTTTGCACTCCGGATGATCTTTTTTTATTGCGCAACTATATTCAACTTGTATTGGTGAATGATCGGAAGAAAGTTCAAGTCGGGTTTCAATTTTGAAATGTGTTATATTCATGTTTTTTAATACACAGATGTCTATTAAATCCGGTATTTTAGTCCGTTCGTCAGCCTTGAACCCCAGTTTACATGTTTCGCGTTGTAATCACCGGCTGCGATGAACCTTGGGCCAAGCTCTTTAAAGTAGTCCTTAAATCGAGCTGTTGAGATTGAGTGTTGAGGCTATTGTGAACGGTCCATATTTGTCT
>JBAMAW010000023.1:0-109371 GCA_037043295.1 Amiota minor
GTGGTTAAAAATGAAGATTCATTTTTGTTTTTAGGACAGGAAGAGACAAACGAGAAATATGCATTTCTCGTCGTCTTTGTTTTTGAACTGTTTTTTTGATGAGCAAAGCTCATATTAACGATTTTGTTATCGGTTTCTATTGATTTCTTTGTATGTTTTAATTTTTACTTTACTAATGCAATGATTTGCATAGAAAAGGGAACTAAAAATTAAAACAACAAAAAATTGCAATCAATAGAAATTGTTTTTTTTTTTTTTTTTTTTTCGATGCTTAGCTTAGGAGCGGAAGAAAGAAACACGTCTTCACTGTTCGAATGCCAGCAATGGAATGACCTAACTATAAATAAAAAAATTCAAATTAAACAATTCCAAATGCAGACAGTAAATACTATAAAAATTCGTACAGATCACATGACAGAGGGACAAAAACAGAGCATATCCACTCCCACTAAATCTTTTAGAAAGCTTTTTTCTGACCCAAATACAAAATTAACTTATGCAACCAAAGTAGTAGGGGAGATAAGAACTTCAACAGTTACACCCGTCTACAGTAAACACTATCCATCCCCAGCATCACTGAAACAAGAAGTAGAAAATCAAGTTCAGGAACTGCTGCGAGGCGGTATAATCAGAACTTCATGGTCACCGTATAAAGTATGGATTGTGCCCAAGAAAATCGATGCTTCTGGAGTAAGGAAATACAGGATGGTAATCGATTATAGAAAATTAAATTCCGTTCCGTTATTTGATAGATATTACATCCCCGAAGTTGGTGACATCCTCTCACAATTAGGTGGTAGAAAATTTTTTTCAGTTCTTGATTTAAAGAGTGGGTTCCACCAAATAAAGTTGAAAGAAAGCGACATAGAGAAATGCTGTCAATGGTGGGAAATATGAATTCATCAGGCTACCTTTTGGCTTGAAGAATTACCCATCAATTTTCCAAAGGGTCTTAGATGACATTCTGAGGAACCATGTTGGAAAAATTTGCTATGTCTATGTTTGCTATAGTTTTTAGCAAAAATGGAAACGAACATGTCCGTCACCTAAAAACAATCTTCATGACCCTACATGAAGCCAATTTGAAAATTCAAATCGACAAATACGTGTTTTGTAAAACCAAAGTAGATTTCTTAGGATTCACTATATCTCAACACGTAGTCCAAACGACGAAAGAAAAAGCAGAAGCAACCATGAATTTCAAAACTCCACAAACTCTCAAAGAACTCAAATATTTTCTTGGCCTTTCAGGCCACTATCGTCGTTTTATATGTGATTATGCGAAAATAGCCAAACCTTTAACCTACATACTTCGTGGTGAAGGTGGTCGCATAGACAAGAACAACTCAAGTAAAATTAAGACTCAGCTCAATGAGGAAATCCTACATTCATTTAATCAAATAAAAACATTTCTTAGTTCGCAAGATGTTGTTCTTGCATACCCAGATTTTAGTAAGGAATTTCAATTGACAACAGACGCATCCAACTATGCAATAGGGACAGTACTTAAACTGGATGGCAAACCTTTGACACTTCGTTCACTGGCGAAGGCAGAGGAAAATTATGCGACAAAGAAAATGCTTGCGATATTTTGGGCACTCCAAAAACTTAGAGTTTATTTGTATGGTACAGCGAAAGTTGTGATCTACACAGATCATCTATTATAACTTTTGCCTTGAGAAATAAGAACCATAATGGAAAGCTTAAACGATGGAAAAGTTTTATGAAAGAATACAAATACGAACTTATATACAAGCCCGGAACGTCGAACGCGGTGGCAGACGTATTATCCCGATTACCTCAGAAACCCCAAATCAATAGAATGTCCGCTACAGTACACATTAAAGACAGTTCTCTACATAATTTAATCCCAGCCATGGAAGTACTTATAAACGTATTCAAAAATCACATTCTCCTGCTAATAGGTGATCAAGCCACCTATACTTTTGAAGCACCTTTCCCTAATCACAAAAGACATATTATCACAAAGCCAAATTACACAGAAAATCCTGAAAAAAAGATTAGACCTAAAAGTAGTTAATGGTTTTTTAACTCCCGAAAATATCATGGGAATGATACAGGACATCTATCCACTACATTTCAGTACTTATAAAATAAGGTTTACCCAAAAAAGAGTTCAAGACATAACATCCCATAGTCAGGAACAGGAAATAGACAGTAAAGAATACAGAAGAGATCGATAAATATTTTTTCCCGCAAATGATGAAAAAGGTCAAGGCAATAACCAAAATGCTCAACGTGCCAGGAGGTCAAATATGGCAGACACCCACCAAAGGGCAAAATTCAAGCCACTTCTATTCCAAAATACCCAGGAAAAAAGTAAACCATGATATTTATATTACCGAAAATCACAACATACTTACAGCATTGGATAAATTCTCAAAATATGTGCAGGTTAGAATTGTGAAATCCAGATCTTCAGAAAACTTAAAAACTCCATTGCATGAATGTGGTCTTTGGTATACCCTGGTAATAGACAATGAAAAAGCATTAAATTCAGCAACAACAAAGTTTCTTTTAGAAAATCAATTAGGAATTTTAGTGCATACTACGCCTCCATACGTTTTCACTAGTAACGGACAGATAGAACGTTTCCACTCTACCCTGAGTTAGATAATGAGATGTTTGAGGAGAGACCATGGGAGAAATAGTCGTAAAAAATAAAAACACCACTATAAAAGCAAAATCAGGGAAATTAGTTCACAAAGATAATATAAAAAAAATGTGTGAGTGTGCTTAACACTCACGAGCCTTTGATGTGAAACACGTTGACTATGTTACTAAATGAATTAATGAAAGTTTGATGTAAAGTTTCAGTACTTAATTTCAATTTATTTAATATATTGGTCGATGATAGCTAAATATGATCTATACATTATTGATTCTAAATCCAGAAACTTCGAGAAGGCCGCATCAATTTTAATTTTGGAGTTGGTTGTTGGAATGAGTTGACTTGTGTTCATTTGCAAGTTCTTTAAAAACTGAATGAGTGGCTCGGCATCATCTGAAGCAAAGTTGATGTTAAAGTCACCCCCCAGAATCATAGGCAACTTGTGAAAGTTCTCTCCAAGATCAGCACATCCAATGGGAGTGTGTAACAAAACAAAATGAAGAAACTTTATAATATCATTTATTCGTTGCCATGGTGAAATGTATACCACTACCAATAGCACCTTCCGTCCATTACGCTGTATGCATTCGGCTGCAGAAACGTCTCCGACTGATGGGGTTATCGCTGTGCTGTTTGATGATTGGCAACGTTAAATATGCATGTGTAGCGTAATTCTATGCTTAGTATGTTTTTTTTTTGATATATCACTAAACCACTAGCACGAGAAGATCATGCTCTTCTAAATTGAGCGCAAAAGCCGAAATTTGGATTGCAGACGTATTCGCCGTTACACAGCCAAGTTTCACATAACACAAGGAATGTACATTGTTGTGACACCGCATCTGTTAGATCATTTTTGTGAGCCGTTAAACTTTGGCAGTTAAATACATACAAAGAATGACGTAGATTTTGTGGTACTAATAGCATCCAAAATTGTATCCTGGCGAGTTTTTAGAGAATTATTTGCAAGCCTTACAAATTCAGTTTGGAGGGGAAGCAAACTGCGTGCAACTCTTCGTCCATGATGAAATCTTTTATCATGGTTTTTCGTAACAATAAATAGTCCTTCAAGACTTGTGATTCTTGAAAGTGCGACATAAACGAGTTGTTGGTGATGAAATTTTTCATACTCAAAAACAACCTGGTGGAAGGTACCTCCTTGCGATTTGTGAATTGTCATCCCACAGGCTGGAATTAAAGGGAAGTGATTTCGCTTAGCGTTAATAGTACGATTGGTATTCAAATAGATTGTAGTATTTCTTCGGGCGATAGGAACTAAATCCTTTACAATGTCATGTCTCTGAACATATCCCTTAGAAAGGTTCCTTAATTTAAGTCCATTTCTACAATTAAGAGGAATTCATAACCATAGCCGTTATACGGAACCATTGTTTATTTGATCAAGTCTGTTTCTGTAATTAACAATTTCAAGTGTAATGTCATGCGGATATTCAATTAATTCCAATACTCCTATAGCTCCGTTTGCTAAGCCATCGGACACATCTATATCCGTCATAATCATATAAAGGGCGTCCAATAACGAGCATAATTTCGTAGGGCAATCCACATGTATCTAAGACAACTCGTTCAATTCGCTCGCAAGTCAAAGAGTTTCAATCACATTCTATTTCATATTGTATCGTATCGATTCTTCTCTCTCTCTCCCTCCCCACGCACATTAACACATGCAAATACACAAACTCATACATTCACCTTAACTTATTTTGCTTTGACTATTTCATTCTTCTCTCTTCCTCCCCTTGCACTTTTTCGGTTTATAAATCTTTATAATTAAACTTTAATAATTTTATATTAGCCCAATATGAGATTTAAGAAGAAAAAAAAAATTTTAAAAAAAACTTATTATCCTGAAGTAGGGATCGAACCCACTCACTGTTCTCTTGTGTCGTCGGTCGAGCTAGCTTTTTATCCATTGGCTATTCAGATATTTATGTTTATAGCAGGAAAGTGCAGTGTTTCACTCTCATTTTAATTAATTCGATTTTCCGATTTATTAATTTTTATATATAACTTACTGAAGCATAAGTAAAATCCGAATGTCAATAAAAACTTGATTGAAAATATAGGAGTAGAAGTTGGTATAGATTTCAATAACACACTTGAGCTGTTTCTGATTACTTTCCTGTGTCGACGGCAAAATGTTTAAATAGATCATGCACTCTGTCGAATGACAAAAACCACATATAAAGCTGTTTCAAGCCAGCTTTAATTAAATTTTCAAATATAAGTGGCCACTACATACTAGGTGGTGACTTGAACTGCAGAAATAGATTGTGGAATTGCGGTAAGGCAAACTCTTGTGGAAATATTCTTTATGATTTGTCCTACATTGACAAATTTACAATATTGTACCCAAAAGATCCGAAGTATTATATATTCCAGCAAGCTACAAAGCAAAACCATCAACACTAGACCTATTCATAACAAACTCTCCTAACTTACAATAATAACTGAACCGATTTCCTGTAATGACCTTGAATCAGATCACTTTCCGGTAATTGCTAAGGTAGCGTCCAGGCCAAAAATGGGTGGAAAGACCTTTCTTTTGTTCTCGAAATATAATTGGAGACTTTGTAAACGAACCTTGAACTGCAATTTTAGTGACATGCCGTCTTACCAAACTGCCTCAAAAAATCACTGAGCTTATTAAAAAAAGAAACGTAGTGAGAAGACACTGGTTTAGAACAAGGCAACCTATTTGTAAAGCCCAACTAAACTATCTGAATCATCAAATTAAACAACAAATATCTGTTCAAAATAACATCACTTGGAATTTAGGTGAGCGTCTAAAAGTTGTTAGAAAATAGCCAAATTAACTAAAAACCAAAACAAATTTTTACCAAGCTTCGTATACAATGATAGACTTTTCTCTACTAGGCAAGAAAAAGCCAATATACTTGGAGATGTTTTTAAAGAAAAACACAAATTGTCTGAATCTTTGTCAGACGGCATAACCATGCGCACTGTACAGGCTTCTGTGAGTGAACTTAACAATCATCACTTGTTTGATGCAGCATCTGTATAATCTGATGATGTTGTGAATATAATACACTCACTTAAGACGAAGAAATCTCCAGGTTTGGACAATATTCCTAACATTTCTGTCAAAAAATTACCACTTAGTGTTATTCGTTTTCTTGCTTCCATCATTGAATATTGCTTTCAGATTGGTTATTTTCCGAAATCTTGGAAAACTTCAAAAATCAGGTTATTATGTTGCTTCTCAAAAATTTTTGAAAAATTATACGGCAGAAACTGAATGTGCATCTAGAAGCACATTCTATTTTACCTATGAATCAATTTGGTTTCAGGCCCAATATGAGCTGCATTAATCCTCTTCTCAAGCTTAAAAGTGTTATTAAGCAGAATATGCAAGATAAGAAGTCAAGCGGTCTGGTTACTTTAGACATACAAGCAGCTTTTGATACAGTATGGCATGACGGCTTAGTACACAAATTGATTATAAAGACGCCAAATTACCTTACAAAAATTGTGCAAAGTTTTCTTACCCACCGATATTTTTTCGTCGAATTAAGTGGAATTCAATCGCACACCAAGGATAATATTGCTGGAATTCCGCAGGGTTCAGTGTTGGGTCTGATATTATATGCTATACCTATTTTTGAAAACTGCATTGTATCCACTTTTGCCGACGACAGTGCCATCTACTTCTTAAGGCGGAGGAAAAGTATTCACTTGCCCAATGTTAACATAAATATTAATAATACTGACATCCATTGGACCAATAGCTTACGATATCTAGGATTACACTTAGACAAAAAGCTTTCATTTATTGTACACATTGGTAAAACTCTGGATAAGATAAACAAAACTATTTGTATACTTTATCCCCTTACAAACCGAAAAATAATAATAAATAAACTTATTTTTTTGAAATCGATATTCAACCCAATTTTGCTATATGGGTCCCAGGTTTGGGGTGATTGTGCTTCCATGCACATAAAAAGATTACAAATTTTGCAGAACAAATTGCTTAAAGTGTTACTTAATTTACCATTCCACTTTTCTACTACCCGGTTACACGAAAAAGCTAAAGGTTTTTTCCTCTTTTTCCTTATTTTATAAATAGTATGTAATATACCTCAAGTAAACAAAATATAATTTTTCAGTAGTAAAGTTTTACATATGTAACTAAAGTCTGTAAAAAGTAAAATAAGAAAATTGTATTACTATTATATATTTTGGGTAAATAAATAAACAAAAAAAAAAAAAACAAAATATATATGATTGTGGATCAGCGGATCATATACGAAGTGAGTGCAAAGACGAGATGAAATGTTTCAACTGCAACAAAAAAAGTGGACATATTTCGCGAAATGTCATGTTCGCTCAAATAAACATGATGCCGCGAGAAGTGTACATTTCGTTATTGACAATAGTCTCGTAAAAACATCGGTGTACGACTTAAATGATTGATTGGTACGGGATTGGACGTAACATTGATGCAAGAGGGGCTATATAAAAGCCGATTGGGACACATACACTTGACTAAAGGTGAAACCAAGTTGTATGGCTTAGGAAACACCAGTGGTAGGCAGACATTTTGTTGATTCCAGATGAGAAGATGAAATATGAACCGATATTAGGTTTTGATTTCATTTTTATTTAATTATTTTTTTTTTTATTTATTTTTATTGAATGTCCTATATAAAGAAATAGGACTAACAATAAGGTTACAATTCTTAGAAACTAATACACATGTGTCCCTTCTTCAATGAAGAGGAAGGAGTTCCCTTAGCACTTCGAGCCTCTAATTAATCAGAAGGGCAGCACGATCGTTACAAATCAGTCGAGATGAGTTCCTTGTATGGACAAGGACTCTGGCTAGAGGATTAACATGTCGAACAATATACAGCAGATAACGTCAGATTACCATAACGCATTTACAACCGGACTGAAGTTGGTTGTAGATAACTAGATGAGTATGGCTCTAGGGTCTGGTGTTTAATACGCTTTCTTATAATAATGCATGTACCACCATGAGCATTTCCATCCGCAGGATTTGTTGTATAAACTAAGTAGCCTGGTATAAAGTTGTTTTTGCTAGCCAAATGAGTCTCACAGACTAACATCACATCTACATTTTTGTCCTCTTGATACTTCATCAGCTCTAGTTTGTGTTGAACGCCATTTACGTTTCAGAGAGTTATTTTTAAATGAGCCATTATGGGGAATTTAACTCATCTCGCTCATTACTCGCATTTAGAGTTGGAGTAGTTTGCGAGATTTTTTCATTATGTTGGGACATTGCAGCCTTGGGCTTCACAATCTTTTTCGCAGTTTCTTGTTGAACGCCTAAGCACAGGGCACCTGCATACGACACATTTGAAGTTAAAGGAATATTAGGTAGTGGATACATAACCGTCGTTGATTCTGTGCGGTTAGCCTCACGGCTAAAACGGGCGGAATATTTTTGTGACTGCAAACGGTTCTTTAACTCCTTATATACAGGACAATCTCTATAATTGGCTGCATGATTGCCCCCACAGTTACTGCATTTTTTAAGATCGGGATTATCGCGACTAAGTTTACAGGTTGCCGTTTCATGCAAGTCTCCACAAGCTACGCATATTCAACGAAGGGTGAAATACGATTTTGTATGGCCAAATTCCTGGCAATTTGTGCATTGCACAGGATTGTCTCGTTTGTGAGGCTCCTCCACAGTTACCCTACGATGAAGTAAATATTTAAGGTTGTAGATGGGATGCACTTCATTTTTCTTTAAATGCTGCATCTTTGTGGCCAACGCAATTTTGTACAATGGCTGTGAAATTTTATTTTTATTAAAAATATCACTACTTTGACCTCAAACCCTTTTTCTTTCAGGGTACTCTTAATAACGATACAATCTGTACAATCAGAACTGTAGTTTGCTTCCGTATAAATTTGTATGAAAGTTATTATTGCCAACTATTCTTTCTAGAAGCCTATTCGAGCTTTCTTCACGAACATATATTGGAGGAGGTTTCGCGGATTTAGGTTTTGATGAGTTGTTGTCATTGTTTTTAGCAGGTTCAACCTTTTCAACAGGTAGTTGGAACCTATTTCTTTCCAAAATCGTTTTCTTAGCATTATTATTTTTGTGCTGGCTTAGTTTACGCTTATTGTGGATTTGTATGTAGCGGTCAATGCCTGTCTACACTGCCACTTTATTTTCCAGAGTCCCGTTTTGTATGCGCTGACTTTGACTACCTGCTGGTGATACAGTTGCCTTTTTGATTGCTTTAGCTTGTGTAGCAGAATTTTTTCTCTTGCCTGCTTGTACTGACATCGGGTTGTTACTATCGCTATTAAATGTTTGAGTGTTTGTTGTTGTTACAGCAATTGCATGTGATGACGCAATCGATGCAGTAGCTGAAAACACTGTTGTTGTTCCTGGAACGGCACTAGCTGTTGAAGTAAAACAAACGTGGTCATTCAATGCAGACTGAGTATTATGAGTGACCAGTCAGATCGCTTTCCTTCATCTCGATGAACTCCGCCAACAACACCATGACAACAGAATCGTAAAACGTGCTTCACAGGAAAATATTGAATCAACCCATTACCAAAGACTGCATCGACAATTTTCCCAAATCAAAGGAAAATAAGTTGCACCAGCAGCAGCATTCGCAAAATTCTTCCGACAGCGATGTGATTATAATTTCAACAAAGTGTGCTGGAAGACATGTAGTGCTAGTCACCAATAGATTCTCTCTTTGGAGCAAAGGTTCGGAAGTGGAATCTGTCAGCAAGTCACCCGTTAACTCGGAGTGCAACACAAACCTAACAAGGTCGCCTCTTAGTGTCAATCTAACACCAGCTTCGGAAACGTCTGAAAACGAAATCTAATAAAGAACATTGAAGTACCATTGGTTAACGTGCACGTCACAGCACCCGGTTGTATAATGCAACTCCACGTCGAGTTATTATTCTAACCGCATTTGGGTATTACACCACAGCCGCCACGATACTCCCACAAGGGGGCCGTACCCGCTGGCAAGGACGGAAACAAGTTCAATGGGTTCCTGACCACCCGTGGTACCAGGAAATTGCCTCTGGTCAGACTGCGTACCCGAGGTACTACCAAATTCGAACTCCAAAAAGTACATGGGTTGGTGGCCCAAATTTGAACATAGCTCTCTGGAATAGAATGTGGGTTTAGTAACCCAAATATGACACAGTATAAAGCTATACTCATGGATATAGCTTCCTCACTGTTGGCAGCGAGGTCTATTCCTACCTCTTCCGCCAATTTGGCAGCATTCAGGCGAGCAAGTGTCCCCATTTTTTTATCCATAAAAAAAAAAAAAAAAAATAACAATACAAAATGGCTGATAATGATAACATATGTTGGGGATATATGTACCAACATAGCAAAAAAAAAAAAACAATCGAAAATCTCTAACACGTGGACCGACAAAAATAAAAAGTAGCGATACTTTTTGAACAAACCTTGTATTCCCTTAATTTTGCAATATATTTCTGTAATGTGTCAGCTTCACACGATGTGCACTAATGCACTCAATTTATTTCAATCGTTTTATTACACTCATCGTTTTATTTCGTGTGTTCGTGTGTATAGGAAGAATACTTATTGCGTTCATTCATAGTAAGTATTACAATAAAGTTGTAATCTTTCCCTTACGCACACATTGTAAAAAGAATATTGAGTTCTTTAATTTTGAGTACAGACTTAAAAGCTTTAACAAAAAACAACTTCTCTTTTCATTCTAGATCGCTTGCTATTGACGAAATGTGCAGAAGCGTTGTCATGGCATGTCAAAACGAATTTGCTATATCTTCTGGCCGTTTGTCGATCAACGCATCGCTTAAATTGTTTGACTAAGCTTGATAAGCTCATAGTTGATGACATCCTTCTGATCTCACCACACACACAGCATTGCATTCTTCCCGAAGCGATCCGGGTTTGAATTCAATGTTGATAGTTGCTCTGACTTCACCGATGATTTTTTGCATTTGGGATTCTTACAATATATCCATTTTTCTTAACCAGTTAATACCCATAGTCCCTTTCATTCGTAGAGCAATTCGCACACAGTTTTTTGCTTTTCCATCTGTCGTTCGCTCGTTTATTGTGGAACTAATTTTTCAACCTTTTGTAAATTTCCAAATGCTCTTGGGCGATGGAGAACGGCTTGCTGACTGACATTTAATTGCTCCGTCATCATTTTTTGCATCTGTGTATCATATGAATTCAATAATTCATGTAATTCGACAACTTCAAACTGTTTGAAGGATTTTCGTGTTTGAAATCACCACTTTTGAATCATTAAAACCAGCATTCCCAAGTCTTGAAGGTTGGAGCAAGATCCACAATAATTTGATGATTTTCCGATGTTTTGAATATTTTGACATATTTGCTACCGAGAAAAGTATGTTACTAACCTGTTAACAAACAAATGAATATCGCGTTTTTTAGCGGGCTGCCATACCTACAAAATATTTTAGGTTTGACATAAAAATAAATTGGCTTTGTGCGACATATCTTGCCAGAAAAAGGACAGTTTATACTTGTACAAATTATTTTTATTATGTCATGTAGTAAGGCTGATAACCAAAAGACGAGTTCAATATGCCCTTTCAGTCTCTAATTATTATACTTATAATATTGTTACTAAACTTCGAAATTTGTGTTTTAAATAAATTCTCAAACTGACAAAATCTCAATCCTAAATGCATTATTTTTTAATATATTCAACTTTTATATCTAGATGCACCACTCAATGGACCAACTGGATATGTTGGACCCAACGGGATCTATGACAACCTTAGCACCCATTTCGGAATCACCTTTGACGCCAACACATCAACACCTGCACGGTTCCTATCATAGTATGAATCATATGATGAGCCATCATCATCCTGGCACGCTCAGTGGACATACACCGGGTATGAAGACATATTACCCGCATACCCACGTACAGTGCATGTACAAGCCCAAAACATAAGATCCCACTTGTTTTCAATCTCATGCAGGACACCATGGACACTCAGCTGTACATCATCCTGTAATAACGGCTGCTGTTGCTGCCGCCGGCCTGCATCCTGATACCGACACGGATCCCCGCGAATTGGAAGCCTTTGCGGAACGTTTTAAGCAGCGACGCATTAAATTAGGTATAAAATAACCATTAAAAGTCTTATATGTATCGTCTTTATATTTTATCCCATTTCTTTCTTTTGTCCTTCTGTATTTTCCATACCTTCCCCCGTTATCTATTCTATTCTCTTTTATGTATAAAGGTGTAACGCAAGCCGATGTTGGCAAAGCCTTAGCCAATCTTAAGTTACCTGGCGTTGGTGCGCTATCACAAAGCACAATATGCCGTTTTGAGAGTCTGACGTTGTCGCACAATAATATGATTGCACTGAAACCGATACTGCAAGCATGGCTTGAAGAAGCCGAAGCGCAAGCCAAAAATAAACGCAGGGATCCTGACGCACCTAGTGTACTACCGGCGGGCGAAAAGAAAAGGTAGAAAGTGTTTTGATCGTTCTTTTGAAAAACGCATTATCAATAATTGAACAACATCGCGAAATTCCGATCTTTTGTATGATCAAATGAACTGATTTAAAAAATATCAAAAGTGATTTATTCATTCTCCAATTTAGCTAATCTCAAATTAAGAGTTATTTGAATAGATTTTTCTGCATTTCACATGTGTATTGCCTGATGATTATTATGACATGAGCAGAATCACTATGCCAACCGAACTAAACTAGTCTGCCTTTCTTTCTATTCATCCATTTATATGTATTTAAACTAGGCTTTAGCTTTTATTTTATGCATAGATTGTTATATGCTGCATTGAGATACAACATTATTTCCGATTACTAGAAGAGATTACATCCATAAAAACTTAGAAATGAGGTTTGCTTTGTAAAAAACATTTATGTTCGGAGCAGCAGCATACGCCACTATAAAATTAGATTCGCAATAAGTACAGATCATAAGTTAACTTATCATTGTTTCTTTTAGGTCTTACTTTTTTTTTGTGATTCATTTGTGGTTCTAACTTCTAGTTGTTTCGCTTGCTTGCACATACATAGTATACTTAAAGAAGGCTGACGTAATTCGATCTGTTTTGCGTCTTATGATATTCCCTCTAATCGTCCTTCAAACGATATAGGTATAACATCTCTCATTCTGTTAACCTACTCCGATCAGTACAATACATCAGAGCCGTTGCTCTTTTGCATGGGGCAAAGAAATTTGTCTGAAACTAAAAATGAGCAAATAACCAGAAAAAAAGGATGTTAACTTCGGCATCGCACCCTTAGAAATCGTTAATACCTTCGCTCCTGCCATTGAGCTTACAGAAATATTTCATTATTGAGATCGAAATATTTCTATGAGAGCTATACAATCCAATCAAGTCCTCTGTGTCAAAAATTTCTGATAACACAACTTTATAAATGAAAGTGTGTTTCTTTCGTAGCTTCACAAAGAGATTGTTTACATTATTATACTGCTACTAATGTTTTTTATATTATTGAAAATCTTAAGCATTAAATTCATAAAAAAAAAATATCAACAAATTCATAATTATTTAATTTTCTAATAAAAACCTAAATTTTAATGGTAGGTTTATATGGGAGGTACCCTCCCTAGTGGTCCGATCAAACTGAAATTTCGACACTATAAAATTCTGATCAATTCCAGCAATCGTGTAAATTTTAAGATCGTACACACAAACCAAAACATTTTTTGTATGTGGACCCCTTTAAAGTTTTGAATGTACACTCCGCGCCACTTAAATAGGACACCCTGCAAATTGTCAGTTTGAATGCAAATCCCTCAAAAATCAACATTAAAAGTAACTATTTTTTCTTGAATGTTTTTTCAATGACTATTTAGCTGTCTGCATGAAAAAATTTGATCGCTGAAAATAAACCGTTATACAATATATTTTTTTTATTTTCTTTTGGCAACCATCTTAAAGCATGCTCAAATTTTTGTGCCACTTGAATATAACGTTTGTTTTGTTAGACTCCTACATATGCTGTGTGGACACGTGATTTTGTTTAATCGATTTTGAGGTGAGTTCGAATTATTAAATATCAAATTTAACTAAAGTGGGTCGAACCGTCAAATGCTATATTAAAAGCCAGAAAGTGGCTCTTTTATGCCGACTACCTTACTCACTGGATTTAAACAACATCGAAAATATTTTGGGATAGTTAACACGGCAACTGTATGGAGCCGAACAGCCATATGGAACCATACCTGAACGAATAGAAGCCATCAAACTAGCTTGGAGTTCAATACCACTTATTATTTAGCAGAGTTGTACGAGCAAACGCCATACTCCACCACGCACAAGGATCTCTTGCTTTGGAGAGAAAGCCCTCGTGCCAAACTCAATGAAATGCTTGTTTAACCTCCACAAATACAGCGACTATGTAATCCTTGGCCTCAAAACTATCTAAAAAAAAATGTACCAGCCTTTTCAACTGCTCTGGAGTGCCGTGTTTCTTACGAAAGCCAAACTGAAAATTGGATATATCTTTTATGATCTTTGCGCAGCGCAGAATCCTTCTTAATAAACATCTTTCCAAGAATTTTTCCAAACGAAGGAAGTAGGCTAATTAGCCTGTAGGAGTCCAAATGGGTCGGGTTTTTACCAGGCTTGTGTATCATAACTACCTGGGCCCTTTTCCAAACCACTGGAAAATGACCTATCCTTAGGACTGAGTTATAGATCATTACCAGGAAGAGCAACGCCTTAAGCGGCAGCAGTTTGATTGTTCTATTGTCAATGTTAACCTCTCCAGGGGCTTTTTGGTTTTTAAGATCTTTTATTTCCTCTACCACTTCTTGTAGAGTTATGCGAGGTACCGGCGGAGTCGTTTGAAAGGGGGTTTCAAGATCATTCCTAACTATTTGTACATGCTCCATAGAAGTAATTTTAAACGGCCGAAAACGCTCCTCGAGATTTTGTGCGAATGCTTCGGCTCGCTCCACCGCAGGCCTGGCCCAAGTACCATCCGTCCTTTTAATCGCATATTTGGATACACTTTGCCTTTTAAATCGTCTGGTAAGTTTTCATAGGGCATAGTTTGAACTGCTATCCGGACTTACAGACTCAAGAAAACTGTCCGTTTCCTGCTGTCGCAAAACGATAAACACCTTTTTGACCCTATTGGAGATCCTGCCATAGATAGTCAGTATTCTAAGGTCTTCCGCTCTCACAAATTCCCTTCTTAGCCTCCTTTTGAGGGAAATTAGTGCTACAGCAACGGGATGGAATAGTCTAGAGCGAGTTACGTGGTTCTCAAAAGAATTTTGTGAGGGAGGAGCAGATAAAGCAGCGAAGCGAATTTTATTTACAAAGTTCTGCACAGCGTCTTCTATATCCTCTGGGGAGTGTATCTGCAAATTATGGTTTAATGAAGTCTCAAGCACCTTGCTGAGACATTGAATGTGGTGCGGACTTTAAGATAACAGTCTATGGAAATTGGGTTTATAATGTGGAGAATCAAATAGTGTAGCAACAAGTGGTAGGTGACCTGATGTTAAATCGTACTCTGTGCGAACTGTAGTGTCGTTTTGTCTGAATCCATTATATAGAAACAAGTCAATTGCTGAAGGTGTAGAGCTTTGGTTATATGGCAAGTGAGTGGGTTGCCCAGTTGCTACGACTTGGTAAGAACTGTTGCCCAATGCTTCCTGTAGCCTACGACCCCGTGTATAGGTGCGATGATTTCCCCACCATACATGTTTAGCATTAAAGTCACCTCCAATAATGCATTTATCCCCAAAATTACTCAAAGACAATTCAATGTTGTCTCTGGTCCATGGTAATTGCGGAGGCAGATATGCTGCGACAACAAAAAATGAACAGCATGTAAGTTTCTATGAAATTCGTAAACTCACACATACACCTCAACTTTTGTCTACTTGGACTATTTTATTCTGCTCTCTAAATACTTATAATTATTATAATGCAGCTATTTAGGGAAAGACAATTAAAATGTTTGCGTGGTGTAATGGTTAGAGGGTATGACTGGCAAACCGAGGGCGTGCGGTTCGAGTCCTGCACTGTGAATTTTTTTTTTTTTTATTTTTTTATTGAAAATTATTGTTTTTAGGGTTCCGGATCCAAAGGGTGCAGAGACTTCGTAGTCCGTCCGTCCTAATGTCATATCTCATGAACCGTAATAGCTAGAGAGCAGACATTTTTACAGAATCCGGCATCAGCAACAAATACTAAAACTAAAATATTTTCAAAATATACAAGAAACATTTTAGGTTGTATGGCAGCTATACGACTCAATATTCCCACGATCTTGAAATATGGGTGGTGGCTATACATCAGAAACTCATATTGTTGAAATTTCAGTTTGATCGGATCACTAGGGAGGGCGCCTTACATACGTCAGGTTGTTATTTGAAAACCTTTTTTGTTTTTTGTCCTATGGATATGATGTAAGCGCTATATATTTCTTGGAATCAGCCAAATCAGCCAACTGTCTGCATGGTATAGTGGTTAGAGAAGATAACATTCTCTCTAGCTTTTCCTTAATTCTGTCTTAATAGAATTCTCATTCTCTCATTAATGCAGTCATGAGCGAAACATCGGTCATTCTTTTTTTTGTTTTTGTATTTAAAGAGAGATTCGATTTTACCGTTATAAAATTTGTCCGGGATGAGCTTGAAGGCCCATATACCATTCCCAGCCTTCTGCCATCTCTGCTGCAAAACCAATATTAAGGCTTGTCGCTCCCGCCTTCTTGCGACACTGTCTGGACGCCCATGGTACTTCACATAGAGTCTGCGCATTTCATCGGCCAATTTGTCAATGGGAGGCATTTCTGCAAGCACCAATGCTGCATCGTCTGAGAGAGTTCGAAAACCCGATACCGTTCTCAGCGCTGCAAACCTATACGTAGTGGAGACGGGAGCAGCGTACAGCATAATGGATGTCACCGCCCTTGACAACATCCGACACTTGTCTGCCTTAGGGCCACCGATATTTGGAAACATCCATGATAAGGCATTCTGTAACATTGCAGCCTTACCCTTCACGTACAGCAGGTGCTCTTTATACGATAACGTGTTATCCAGCATTACACCTAGGAACCTTATGGCCTCCTTGGACCATACCTCACGCTCGCCAACTCGTACGAAGCAGAACTCTATACGTTTCCTACTGCTGAACAGAACCACCTCCGTCTTCTGCTCTGCCAAGGTCAGTCACGAAGAACTAAGCCATGCTATAACCGCGCAAATGACGACATTTGCAGATTGCTCCACGTCCCTTACCTCCTTACCCGTTACTACCAGATACAGATCATCTGCGAAACTTACCGAAGTGCAGTTTTCGGGAAGCTGCAACCGCAGAACCTGCTCATACCTAAGGTTCCATAGGAGCGGCCCCAGCACCGAACCCTGAGGAACCGCCGCAGAAACTCTGTAAATTTTCTTACCATCGTCGCTATCGTAATGCAAGAATCTCTCCGACAAGTAGGACTCCAACAACTTTTGTACATTGGCGTTCCCGTTCTACGAACGGACCCTCTGATATACAGCCAGTTAGCAGAGTTAAACGCGTTCTTCACGTCCAGCGTAATGACTGCGCAATACTCTTTGTCGCCATATAGCCACCTTTAACCTTGAATTGCCTGTTTTGATATTCCGACCACCTTTATTACTGCGTCTATTGCCGAGCGACCCTTTCGCAAGCCAAACTGGTTTTCAGAAAGAGTGCAACTCTCTCTACTCCTAACCTGGATTCTCCTAGGCATCGCGGCATCACAGGCTATGAACAGCATGTCAGCCAGTCTATCCGCCAATTGCTCTGCAGAGCCTACGCCGAGTTCTTGAATTCGGAATACTCTTAGGAAAATTTCCTTGTCAAAAGATGAGTCTTTCCACCTAGGCCCAGTTAAAGGTTGCTGTCCAACTCTCCTACCTCGCTCTATGCTAATCAGGATGGCCTGATGACCGCTATGGGTGTACCCTTCGCTAACCACCCATTTCACATTTCCTTCCATGCTATTACTTGCAAAGGTTATATCTATAACCGACTCTCTGCCTATACGTGGCCGTTGAACCCCTGTACTATGTCGAGGCTTGCCAGGGCTTCCAGAAGCGTTTGGCCTCGTACGCTGGTGGATCTACTTCCCCTCTCCATTGGCCAAGCATTGAAGTCTCCTGCGATTATCGCTGGAGATTTGTCTGGGGCTTCCGTCACTAGTTCGTGGAGAAAGTGCTCAAACTCTGAAGTTGTCATGCTTGGGCGTTGAAGAAATTTATGCCCACATTTCTCGCGCGAACAAAATTAGCAGCACGAGTACCAACATCCTGTGCTGCTTGACAATGATTCAAGTTGATTTGAATTACCTTCATATCTTCCTGTTTTTCAATGCCTTTCTAAATACCGGGCAGGTTTTGCATACCGCATGGTCTGCCATCGTCGGATATTTCTTTGCACACAGCATGGGATATTACAGCAGTTTTTCGCAATGTGACCTTCCACGCGACACCTTATACAGCACCTGGACCTATCCTTATTTTTACATGACCGAGATATATGGCCGTATTCCAAGCACTTAAAGCATTTATTCAATGCCACATTTGCTCTAATGAAGCAGGTAACCCATCCAATACTTACCTTACCGGCCTGGAGCAGTATTTTGGCCGCCTTTGCCTGCAAAGAGATCGTTGCCGTTTGGGTGCCAGCATACGACCGTCTTAGACAGATGACATCAGCTTCCTTGAGCCGGTTCAATATACTGTCACGTATTTCGTCCTTAGTGGTGATGTCCCTGACTTCTATCGTCGTTTTTTGGCTCACCAATCTGAGTGCCCTAGAGTGCGACTAACCATAGCCTTCAGCTCTTCTGTTTTCACGCCCTTCGTCTTTAGCTCCAGCGAAAGGTCACCTTTTTGCGTTCTGCGAATCATATGTTCGGACTCCGTAAGACCACCACAATTCGAGTCAGCTTTCATCCTTTTCAAAATGTCAGCATAAGTTCCCTCCTCATGCCGGTGGATAACCAAAGCATCTGATTTAATGTGCTTCCTGGACCCAATAATCTGCGCGTTTTTCTTCTTTGCTTCCCCAACCGTCTACCTATGGTGAGCGCTTTGGCTTCTTTTGAAGTGGGTTGCGTTTCCCCTATGCCGACACTATTACCTTCCGTTTGGGCAGGCTGCATGAATACCTTCGTTGGCTTAACTTTTACACATGGACTTGTTGGTAGCCCCGTTTTGCCATGATGGTGCTTATGGCACGGTTCACCCGACATCACAAACGAAGTACGAGAGCTCGCTCCACATAATCCTGATGTTGTTTGCACAAAATTCTCCCCTGGAGTAGTTTCACCGTCATCGGATATCCCCTGCACTGCCAATAGATACAGCCAACTAATGATATCAATTCTATCATAACCAGCAGATTTTTCGGGTTTCAGTTGAGTCCCTGTATTAAATACAATTTCACTTGAGCTTGTTTTTAATGGAGACATATTTACTGAATTTGTGATTGTCTGGTGTGGAAGCACAAATTTGTTAGTAGGTAGATTAGGTTGGCAAATACATTAGCCTTCTCTTCATCAGACCGAGCCCAACTTCCGTTTCTATCTCTAATAGGTAAATCCAGCTCCACAGGAGTTTTAAGCAATTCTTGTGCTTTCCAAAGTGAAAATCTAGTGTTTGTGGGTGATAGGTTATAGATATAGCGCCTTTGTGCCTCGAGCTTGTCGGTTAAAAGTGCTTTGGCTGGTTTTTTTATTGCATCTTTTAGCCTTTGTTTAGCAGTAGGAGATCTGTGCTGTTGCCATTCTCTTCTCAATCGTCGTTTAGAAGCAACCAGTTATTCAATTTCCCTATTTGAGAAAGATTTTCTGCTGAACTTGAGAGCAACAATCGCAGGCGTTGATACCTCAGCTGCAGCTACCAATACGGCACTTAACTCATTAACAGATTTGTCAATATCACTTTCAGAGTTGATCGCAGGTGCAATTTCTATGTGAGAACTAATATATTTTTTATATTGCAACCAAATAGTTTTATTAGATATAAGTCTATACGGGCGATCCTCAACTATTGGAAAATCGAGTAAAACGAGTGATCGAAAGAAAATTCATAATGAGTAACTGCTGATATGAGGTTTCTAGGTATATTTTTTTTGATACCAAAGTCGCTGATTTCGGGAGTTCTTCTTAGATCCGCCGGCCAGTATGTAGGCCTACCCGGAGAAACGAAGTCTAGCTTGTTTTGACAATTTACAAGATTGCTGTAAAGTTGCCGGCCTTTTGGATTTACTAAACGTGACCCCCAATAAGTGTGTTTAGCATTATAGTCACCTGCCGCTGAAAGTCGTGCTCCAAGGCTATCAAAGAAATTTTTGAACACATCTGCAGATATTGAAAATCGTGAAGGACAATATACAGAAGATAACGTCAGATTACCATGATGCATTTGCATCCGAACCGAAGTTACTTGTAGATAATTAGATAAATATTGGTCTAGACGTTGGTGTGTGTGTGTGTGTGCATTATTCCTACGTACAATAGATTAAATAGGTTTCTCACTTGTAGTGTGTGTGAAAAGAGCGGGCGTATAAAAACTTCAATTACTGCAGAAAAAGGAACTCCATTTTGCTCGGGTGCCCACGACCACCTCTGTGACTTTTTTGAGCTGAATTTTGCACATAGCTTTCTTTTTATCATACGCAGTACATTTGTCGGAATCATCCGAATTGGATCAATAGGGGGCACCCCCCATACAAACCACAGCCCCAAATTAAGGTTCATTTAGAAAATCTTTTTTTGTTCTGTACTATCGACTTTGCAAACTATCTCTTTTGACCACCAGCCAGATATGAAAAGTATTATAACTTTGTCATTACCAAAGTTAATCTTCTTCTTACTTGTTTTTTTTTTGTGCTTTCATTTTATGATCACTTCTTTAATAGCGTTAGAAGAAGGAAAACCAAAAATACGTCAGCTCATGACGCCCATAAAAAAGTTAAAGAACGTAATCGACAGTACAGCAAAACTTATAAAAACCGATTGACATCACAAAATCGAACAAAAGACGAAGACAAAGATGTGGACAAGAGTATTGTAAACGAGCAAAAAACTCTCTGCATCTCTCCTTCAACTAAAACTACTCAAAATTCAAATATGTAATGAATACCCCATAAAATAAAACTTTGGAGGAATATGATTCGAACTTTATGTAGATTTTTAGAGCGTAGCTCTATTATGTGCGTTACGACATAAGCGAAATTTTAAAAAATTATGATAAAAATAGAATTGTCAGATTTTTAGATTAGAGTATAGGATTGGCAAACCTATGGCGTTGGTTCGAATCTTGCACTGGGAATATTTTTTTTTATTTTATATTGGAAATGATTGTTTTTTTTTATTATATTGGAACTATTTAAGCAAACATGATGACATAGTGTGTTGGTTAGAGAGTAGAACTGCCAAATCGAGGGCGTGCGTTTCGAGTCCTGCACTGGGAATATTATTTTTATGTTTACTTAATTCTTTCTTAATAGAACTGTCATTCTCTAATTAATGCAGTCATGAGCGAGAACGTCGTTCATTCTCTTTTGTGTTTATTTTTATAATACAAATAAACTACTGTTTTACTATTTATATTTTATTTCACCAATTAGTTTTCACTTTGTATGTTTATATTTTCTTTATTTTCTTATATGAATATAAATATTTCTGATTAACTTTATTTAGATAGATACTAGATACTATACGTATGGAAACATTTGTTTCTTTGATGAAGATCAAGGAGATATATGGGGATGGGATCTATAACAGATGGAGGAATGGAGCGCTGTAGACGATGAAAATAAAAATTATAAATATAAAGTGAAGAAAGTAATATATTTTGTATCGTAAATCGTAATCGTAATACTTTCCGTGTCTTTGCACGAACACAACTCTATTCAAACGTACCACGCTATTTCACATGGAATCAAATAAAAAATGGATGCCCCGCAAGCATGGTACACCAGTTGATGCGTGTCCCGGTCTATCAAATCGCAAATTTTGGCCGAGTATATACAGTCAATCCAAAGCAGACTGAGTGCTTCTGTCTGCGATTGTTGTTGGTTAATGGGCCGGTGGCATTGCCATTTCAAGATATACGCAACGTGAATGGACACCAGTATCGAACGTATAAAGATGCATGCCTTGCACTCGGCTTGCTCGAAAACAACAATCACTGGGGCTGCCAGATCGCTCAAATAGCCAAAAATAGAAAACCATGATTAAAAAGGGGTTAGTGGGTGCAGGAGGATAAAAAACAGCTTACGACCTAAGAACCTTATGACCTAACATATACGCAACGTGATTGGACAACAGTATCTAACGTATAAAGATGCATGCCTG
Organism: Amiota minor; assembly: GCA_037043295.1. Lineage (NCBI taxonomy): Eukaryota > Metazoa > Arthropoda > Insecta > Diptera > Drosophilidae > Amiota > Amiota minor. The sequence goes on from JBAMAW010000023.1 coordinate 22,043, forward strand.
CCACTCGTTTTACGTCAAGTCCCACGGAAACGGGATATATATATATATATATATCCGTCTCCTGGTTCTAAGCTACCCACCACCAATTTTCAAATAAATCGGTTCAGCCGTTATTGAGTTATAAATAATGTGACTAACACGTATATATGTATATTTTTATAAATACTTTTTTTTTTGATAAATTAATATTTTTCTTTTGAAAGATGTTTTTCTTTTGTTTGTTTATTCTTTTCTAAATTTATTAGTTAGTATTTTCAGGTTTAGTTTTTTTTAAACGCCTTTTTTTTAATAATATATTTTTTATTTAATGTAATTATTATTATTACCTTATTTCATTACTTATTTATATAGATTTTTTTAATATTTCTTTTTCCTTTTGTATTTAATTTTATATTTCAACTAGCTTTGCCCGCGAATTCGTACGCGTGGTATTCGAAATATGTTTGTATCACACGACTACCCCGCGACCCTCCCACTTCCCTTATCAACAAAAGTGATCAATAGCCTCAAACACGAAAAACAAACAAAGCAAAGCACAAACAAAGCACAACACAAACAACGAAACTCACCGTCTCTTTCTTGTCCCTTTTCAAATGAACTTAAAATACAGAAACGAAGAGTGCGAAAAGTGCGTGCTCAGAGAGGAAAAATACAACAATAACAACAACCAATACTATTTACATTCAACAATGTTTAGCAAATTTAAATTTGTATGTTTAGTGCACTACGAGATATCTGCTCTATGCACTAACTAAAGAGACGCGTCATGTTAATTTATATGCAAAGACATAATTTAGTAAATAGGTTTTTCTCATTTTCCGCCCAAGACTTCTGATACATAAAATTCCAAACCATCATATTCCGCGCGGCTTGAGGCTACATAAACATAATTGTCAGTGTGAAAAACCAATGCAATATACACATGGGGGCATATGTTTACTAGACACTTGCATGACTTAGTCAAAACGCCTTTTGAGACATTGTCAGCAAAAACGAATGAGTTGGTTATCAGGAACACGTTGAAATGCAACGTTTGAATATTTAGTTGATACTATATTGCTTCGAATATGAAGTACGAAAAAGTGGAATGACTGATCGAATAACGATCTAACTAATGAGTGAGCTAGGCACTCGGTAGTTATTTTGTTTTTTTTTTTTTTTTTTTTTCAACTAATGTTGTGTCATTAAGCAAAGCAAGAAGTAGAACGCAATGGTAAAATTGAGGCGCAAAAAATGCACAAGGTAATTTGCGCAAACAACTCTTAAATTTTTGAAGATTAATAGCATGTGTTATGAATTTGTAATAATTGATGCACAAAATAGTTATGTATTTATTTAATAATATTAAATTATATTTATTATTATTATTATTCTCTATATAATTTAGATATCGAATTACAGTACTTATGATATGTCTTGTATATTTGAATGGAGGAACATAATTTTGTTCACATTGTCAGGTTTTGATGCGATAACACAATGCTTTTCCGTTATTAAGTTTCTGGCGTTTGAAAATGCCCTTTCTGAGGTAGCGCTATCTGTCAACCAGTTTGCTTGTTTACAGCAGCTGGTTTACCCAGTCCACCTCAGTAGTTCTCGGCGAATTTTAAAATGGAAAAAAATATTGAACAAAGAGTTGTCTCAAATTTTGTATTTTGAACGAAATTTCGTGTGCCGAATTGATTCGAATGCTGGAAAAGGCTTACGGTGAGTCTGTTTTATCGAAAACTCAGGCTTACGAGTGGTACAAAGCCTTTAAAGACGGTCGGTGCCTCGTTCCCGAAGGCCATCGACCTCTGGCACTGACGATAACGTCAGAAAAGTTAAAGAAATTGTGCTCGAAAATGGTCATGTTAGTATTAAAGAGATAGCACGTGAACTCAACATCAATCGTGAAACAGCTCGTTTAATTTTGGCCAACCATTTGCGCATGCAGCGCGTCGCCGCTCAGCTCGTTACGTTTGAGCTGAATTTTCTTGAAAAATTTCTCATCGGGCCACGATTATCAACGATTATAAGGCCAAAAACGCGATAAATACCATTGACCAGTCGCCCTATTCACGTGGCTTAGCTCCGTGTGACTTTTTTCTGTTCCCCAAACTCAAATTGCCGCTTCGGGAAATCCGGCATGACTCCAAAGACTCCATCAAACAGAATTCGCAGAGAACTACTGAGGTGGACTGATTAAACTAGCTGCTGTAAACAAACTGGTTGCCAGATAGCGCTCGTTTTTGGCATAGTAATTAAGGACAGTCTTACTAACACACAGAAAAAAAACCTAAAAATTACTTAATATGGGCAACTTAAATGACAAATTCCGGGTACTTATTGACTTAAGGTATGTAAGCCATAACGCAGAGTAAAACAGTTAATTATTGAATATTTCAGTAAAAACAACATTTCCAGTTTTATTTCTTTTCCCAAAAATAAGAAAAGTTTGATATTGTGTTGTGCCGATTCGTGACAGCTGGCCGTATATATTTAGTACTAAATAAATTGTCAAATCTAATTTCAGGCAACCAGGCGCACAGAAATAATAGTGAGAATAATCCAAGCCTGGAATTGGGAGATATTTGCATGACTGGGAAGCAATCTTGTTCTTGCTTTGTAGGTTTCAGCTGCACCACACAATTCCACAATAAGAGGAATGTGATCTGAGTTGAGATCTGGGCTCTCCCTGATTGCTAGCTACCTTGGAAGAATTCCACAGAAAACTGCCAGAACTTCTCTTCTAACTAACTAACTAACTCCCTTCCTCTTGGCGTGGCAATTTCAAGTTCGAAACATACTTTGATAGGAACTCGTAACACTACTGATTCAACCCAAGTTATAAATATAAATAAGGTACAAATTGAATCCTTTGAAGGTTACGAAATAATAAATGAATAAAAACAGGGAAAGTGAAATTTTGACAAGACTAAAGAAACATTTCCCACCCTTTTTCAAAACTATACTTACAAATCTTTGTTCTCAGTACACAGACATATTCGGAATAGAATCAGAATCCATATCCACGAACAATTTTTATAAGCAAAAATTAAGATTGAGAGACAAAGAACCAGTATACATAAAAAACTACCGAATTCCCCAGTGTCATAAGGATGAAATAAGTAACCAAGTAGAAAAAATAATTAAAGATAATATGGTTGAACCATCCGTATCGGAATATAAAAGCCCATTATTATTATTATGATGTCATTGTCGTGAAAATCATCGTGGTCAACATCAACACACAATTGCTTAGAGCTTATACACATTTAACCAGCAACAACAGACACTCACTGTTTACCAACTCAATCATCAGCGTCATCTAATAATGATCAACATCATCATGATCATCTCTTGGTCATCATTAACATTGGTAACAACAGACTAAATCTTTCACGTCGCCTTTAAAATAAGAATAAAAAGGTTGATTGCTTTGAATAAAACCAAGTTTGAAGTTTGAAATAGGATTTTTTGATTTAACTAATCGCGGTGCCCTTTTCGTATGCCGCCACACGCTACCCCACTGCTTCCTTCGCGTATTTCGTTGACAATTTTATCAAAGCTGTAGTAAGCCTGCTCCTCTCCAGGCATTTGTTTTAAGACTTCTAAATGTATAAATGAACAATCAACATTTTTTGGAACCAAAATAACTGAATTCAAAATGTCAGTAGATAAAATAATTTCCGGAATATATAAAAATATATCATTGATGATGTTTACAGGTTCACAAACTAAATTATTCGGTATTTCGTTCAACCAAACAGGAAAAGCTTCCATTTTACCGTTACCAAGTGATATAAGAAACTAAACAAATTGAACTTCATAAGGAGGGGCCCTCATATTTCGAGTTAAAGTGACATGATGAAAGTTTCGAAATTCAAACCACGATGTAATACAATTTTCTATGAGGGTAACACGTGAACCATGAGGAACAACTGACAGGATTTGTCTAAAATCACCGCATAATAAAATTGTTTTCACCCCAAATAATTTGTCTATATTCTCTCCTGAACTCAAGTCTCTCAACAATCTATCAATTAATTTCATAGCATAAAGCGGACAAATTGACATTTCATCGATTATAATCAGTGACGCAGAATTGAGGAAGCTACCTTGACTACTGTTAGGACTGATATTTGAAACTGAATTTTCTAATAAGGGAATTGTTAATTTGAACACATTCTGTAAAGTCCTCCCACCGATCAAAAGAGTAGAAGCGATACCGCTGAAAGCTGTGGGTATACAACGAAGATGTAATGAATTTAATTTACGAAAGCTTAACTAGTGATACCCACAACCTGCGTGAGCCGTTAAACAAAATACATTGCTACCAGTACCAGTATCATTATTCAAAACTTCTCGTAAAACACTATCGCTAATATTACGTTGTTCATCATTAGCGCTATTAAACAAATCTTCAAAAATATTTTTTTCTTCAACGCCTTTGGTGCTATCACTGAAAACAGAATCAACAGGGAAATAAACAGGGATTGGGATTGACATGAAGTATTATGTGTCCGTAATCAATTATAAGAAGAGTTCGATTATAAGAAATTTCCTGACTGTAGTCTATAAGAAAATCTTCACTTATATCATCTTTGAATTCATTCCATAGAATTAACACATTCTCTGGAACATTCAAACCACAAATAAACCCAAATAACTCTCGCAATTGTCCTGGAGAATTAGTTTGTTTTACTTCATTTAAACATTCACGCCATTCCATGCAATCCCCCGTGCGTGGCATGCTTCCACAAAAGTAGGGTACACAACCCCATTATAGAATCGCAAATCGTCAAAAGACTTGGCACCACGAAAGTGCAATAGAAGTAACCGTAAATAAAATAACTCGATATCTTTAGGATATACAACATACATTCGAGAAATAATAATTGTCTAACAGTCCACTTTTTTGCTTTACCATCCCACACGAAATGTTCTGGAATTTCAATATGCAGAAATTCATTTGCAAAAGCAACGTTTGTACTTAATTCAAAGAATGCTAATAATTTGGTTCTTGGAGGATTAGCTACGGCCTGTTCCACAGTTCCTTCTCAGTTAGTATTTTGCCTTCCAAGCAGGTGGCAATCAAGTCGAACAATTGTATGAGACTGATAATGCATTGGGAATTCAAATATCCTCCAGTGGAACCAACAAATCTACCTTTTCAGAAATTTCGGATCTCATCTATCACAAACTTAGCTAAAAGATACGGATTGTATAGGACCACAAATCTGTTAACAACACTTTGCCCACGAACATCAACAGAAACACCATAATCACGATGTCTATATACTGGATAACCATTCACACTATCATGAATACGTTCTGAGAAATCTTTGGGAAAATTTTTAGAATCAAGAATCATATGACTTTTTACTAAGTTATGTAATTTAGGATGAGTATGGGGGTCAGGAATTTCAGCAGAAACAATTTTATCATAATGTCAATACTATCAACTCTATCATCATTTTCCAAAGTCTACACAATATGTGCACGAGGGAGACCACGTTTTTGAAATTCATTTGTGTAAATAATAGCATCAACTTTACCGAATATCTGGTTTTTAACTATCAAGTTGATCCGTTCTTTCAATTTAATTTTGAAAACGCGAACAACAATATTACGTCGAAAACAAACCCCATATAAGGTTTCGATAATTTCGGCCAATTTGGATTACATGTCAAAGTTATAAATAAAGAAGGTTTTCCGTTTCGCTGTAAAATACACATAGCATCTAAGTAATTCTGGAACATATTTCGTGGAAAACCTATGAATGTGAAAGGCAAAATTACTTTGTGACCAACTATAGAATCATTACTATTTGGATTTTGGTTTATAAAATCACTTAATTTATTATAATGGTCAGCACGTAGAGCAGCCTGATTTTGTTTAATGAAATTGTAATGTGGTTCTTTTAATTCGAACGTACATATCAACGATCCATTGAAGAAATAATTTTTGTGAAGAATGAAGACGACTAAAATAATGATGATGATAACATGTATACTGTCACATACTAACTTTGTTACGAGGAGCATGAGAATTAGAAGTAGAAGCAATGTTATGTGACATATTTACATGCCAACCGGTATCACCATTACGAAACAACAAAGGATATGCCAACGGATCTAATGAAGAGTCCAAAACAGAAACATTATGAAATTCTTGTGAAAATTTGAAAACACAACCATAACTCTCTCAAAAGGCGGTTCACCGTCATCGCTTCTTAAAATAGCTGCAACATCAGTCTGAATAGCATCGTTATATCGACGAAGATCACACTCTTTATCCACCATAATCATCATACAAATATTAGCACTTGTATTTGCAGGGTGGTGACAATATTCAGCCATTAACCTAAAAGAACGTAAAAACACATTTTCAGGATCTAACTCATTATCTAATTCATTCATAATAGGCACATTACATCTATTATTTGCTCTAGCAATCAGTTTATAACGTACAGCAGTTTCAACATCGTAAAAATAAAGCTGTGGATATGCCGGATCACTACCATAACCCAAAGTAATTAAAGCAAATCGTTGGTAAAATACGTCATGAATCTTAAAACGATAAATTCCATTCAAAGCTCTGTCATCAAATTTAAATTCAGAACATATCATTGCAAATGAAAAATTATAAGAACGGATATTATCAAATTAATTCTTGGAGCGTTGTTTAATGACATTGTCATTTGAGTTCAAACCTTGAACTAAATTCATAAAAAGAACATTCTGAATGAGGGATGGTAATGCAACTTTTCCCTTATGACAACACAAAGTAAAAGCGTTAGTGTTACGTAAAGTAATTTCAGATTGAAAACGTTTTGCTGAACAGAAATCACAACGTAATATTAAAGACCCACAGCAAAAAGACTCATAATTACGGGGAATTAAACTCAGTGCAATTTTATACGTTCCATTCAATAAATCAATATCTTGATCGTTTGAAGTACTTGCAATAAAATTTCTAACTGATCTCATGTAATTTCTCTGGCGTGTACGCTAAATTCTACCAGTTAAAGTAGATTTAAATAATAGCGATGTTAAAATTATGAACAAAACCAGTCACAAAACAATCGGTAAATATTAAGAATGCCGATTATGTTGATTTATAGCGCACAAAAACACTGACTGAGCAGCGTCAAAGCCTTTAAAATTGTATAGATAAATTGTTAGAAATATAATTAAAAGTAAACGCAAGGAAATTATGCATAAAATTGAAATATGAAAAAACACGTGGGAAATGTTAATAATGCCGATTTATAAGTACGATAGTGCACTATTGCTGTACGCTTGTGTAAAGCCATGTGATTGTTGTTGGTGCAAAGATGCGCAGTTCTCACAAAGATCTTTGTTGTCTCTATCGCTGTCATGGATAATGTTGTTGTTCTCATTTGTTTGTTCAGAGTATCACTTTCTTGTAACATTGAAAAAGGATATACATTATTATACAAATGTGTAAGTATATACAATACATATACATATCCTTATATCTACTTATAACACTACATACAATTTGTATGTTATCTCGTGTGTATTTTGTTGTGTTTTTCTAAGAAATTATTTAGGCTGGACAAATGGCTCTTAGAACCCAACAACAAATTTTGTGCAATATTTAATTGTAATTAATTTTAAGCGAGTACATACTAATATAGAATGTAATATTGAGAATATTTTACTATTTTTATTATCTAATCATTGTACTTTTCAAAAAATGTTTACACAAAACATATAAACCTTTGCTAGAATAAAAACAAAACAAAAAATTAACAGTCTACAAAACTCTTATACGACGCGATCATGCGCATACACACACTCGCACATACGTCTTAACTTATGTCAGCTTTATTTCATTCTTGGATTCTTTTATTCTTCATGTGCAAAATATTTTGTATAGTACTTTGAATAGCAAGGGCGTACGCAGGGGGGTTTGAATCCCCAAAACCCCTTCCCCGCCAAATGTGAATAAAAAACTTGAAATTTTCAGAGAATGTGTATTTCTATTGCCATCTCCCCAACAAATAATAACATTTTTGGAAAATGCACCCGAAAAGTTCTACTGCATTCACAACATAAACGGCAACGGAAAGAGGTTATCTTTAACACCTTTTCTTACCTAAGAAACTAAAACAATTTTGATAAAATTGAGCAGTTGCCAAGAATACCTTTCAATTGACATTTTTTTTTTTTTGTCTCAAAATCGGTGCAGTGGTGTAAGCAGTAAATGCTTCACAATTTCAGTGTTTGCCGTTTAATTATATAGATTGGGCTGTGTGCTCTCAGTTGGGATGGAAAAATGTTCTTGAAAATCTATTATTTCGGACTCAGAAAAAGAATTTTTTGTAATCGTTCGTAAGATGATGAGGAAGGAGTTAATGACAAATATTTAGCACACCGCTTGTGTTTCGAGCATTTTCTTCTTTTTTGTGCAGGTTTCTATCGACTGGCTCGTTGGCCCAGAGCTTAGTGCGCTGGCTGACATCCCAAGAGTCGCGGGTTCGATTCCCGCTCAATGCAAATCTGGTCCTGCACTTTTCTAATTTTTTTGATTTTCGTCACATTTCATTTTTATAGTTTTTTGGATTAACCCCTTCGCTAAAGAAGTTTCACTTAAAAGAACTTTCGTAAAACAAAAACAACATGCAAAAATAAAACTACTGCAAAATTTCTACCAACTTGAACGTAACAATTTCAAATAATAACAGGAGCAGTAATGAACAACAACAAAAACTATGTATTGGTCTCCACTAGTGAAACAAAACCGGTCAATTGTGAGTCATGCTCGCATACGAAGGGTTCCGTACCAAATGGGGGGTTTGTATGGGAGGTATCCTCTTGGTGGCTCAATTTAGCTGATTCCAAGGAATGAACAACGGCTATATAGAAACCTTGAAGTGTTTAAATTTCAGTTCAATAGTGCAAAAAATAGGATACAAAATTTTTTATTCAAATTTTAATCATTTATACAAAAGAATGTTCTGAAGTACTCCAAAGAAGATATGGCAAAAAATTTGACGATGTACCTATGATATTAAATGAGATTTCAATATTAACTTTTCAGATAATAAAAATCTACCGTTCATTGCATTTTTATACTCTTCACAGAAGTGAATAGTATTATAAGTTTGCCATGTAGTTTGTAACAGGCAGAAGGAGACAACAGAGACCACATAAAATATTGTATAGGTACATATTTTCTTGTCCACTGTATGAAAGCAGCCAGAGAGCTGAAATTTTTAACGAACCATAATTTTACTAGGCATAGTACATTTGTCGGAACCAGCCGAATCACACCACTATCTCCCTAGTTGCACCCCCCGTACCACCCATACAAACCAACCATTTAAATTAAGGTCTTATTAAAACTTTTTTGTTTTTTGTTCTATTGAACTAAAATTTAGATGCTACTCGTATAAGCTTCTAATCAATGTCCATCAAATCCGTAAATTTCAAGAAACTAGAATTACTGGATCGATAGTTTCCATACAAACCCAAACCCAAATTTAGGTTTCTATTAGAAAAACTGTTTTTGTTCTTTGTGTTATCGATCTGAAATAAAATTTATAGTAGTATTATATTGTAGTATAAATGTCTGACCTATATTCAAGCACCATTAAAATTTCCTTTTTTTTTTTTTTTTTAAATTAGATTTTATTTTCAATCTATCGTAAACAAAAGTCAAGTATTTCTGAATGATCTATCACAGGAGCTTAGGGCAGGTACTCTAGTACAATATAATTTGTACTATCCTTCGTCTAACATACAGTATTATTTTTTCGATAAACCGACTACTTTTTGGTCCGAAAATCCGAAGTATTATTTTTTATATTTAGTTTTTTATAATTTACTTATGTTTCAAATGGAATTCAATATTGTAACGAAATTATAACGAAATACAGCGGGAAAAATTTAAAGTTTCGAAAAACTTTAAGAACTATTGAACTTCCCACCTTTGAAGGATGCCTTTATTCTCAGCTTTTAAAGCAGCGAAAACAGCAATGCATTCTGTAGCTTAAAATTGTCTGCGTAAAAGCTAAGAAGGTGCTTAAAGATGTGTGAGTTAGTAAGAAAACTTTTAGTGTTTCATGTTGCGAGGATAGTTTATTAGCGACTAAAAATATTATTCATACAAAAAAGGAAATAAAGAAGCAACAAAAGCAAACGATCATATATGTTGCATTGTAACGTTCAAACATGTTCCAACATATTTTTTCATCACTTCATATGGATAGTATCAAACAATCTTAACTTGCTTACCAAAACTCAAAAAGAGTCGGACGTTTAACCTTCTTATGTCTCGGTAATTTAAACACTTCATCACATGATTCCACCTAAAGATTCTTGATCACTACACTGCAGGAAAACAATGTACAAATGATAGTTTTGCAAAAAAAAAAATAATAGCAAAAAAAAAAAAAAAAAATTAAGAATTAAAACCATAAAAGCTATTCTTTTAAAAATTAAAAAAATTAATTAAGTAATTTATTATTATTATTCATTTGCATAACTTGAAAATTAACTACTTTAATTAATAATTGCAATTTGTGTTTTTCTTTAATAACCTTACTTAAAGTTCAAAAATCCAATGTTTCGATAATACGAATGGGGACTGCAATCATTACATCGGAATATCGAATTACTCTGTACATAGGTATACCATTATTCAATATTTATTGTACTTAGTCACGAAAACGTATTTTCGAAAACTTATTCGCTCAGTTTCGTGTACGCCCCGTTTTTTATGCATTGCGTAAAGCTTATGTCGTATACGTAACTATTAGTTGAATGTAAACAAACAATTAAAAAATCGAAATAAGCGAAAATGTAAATTTATTCCACATTCGCATAGAAAACTGCTTCGGGCTTTTTAAGGAACGCTTTCACAGCTTAAAGGAGCTTAAAATTAATATTAAAATGGCAAAAACCGTAAGGAATATTGCACTTTACCATACTAGGATCGCATTGTGTACGAAATGCGACCAGAAGAAAGACGAAAAACACTTAAAACTTTCTGATTTTGTTTAATAGGTATGTTGTCTATGTGAAAATTTTTACATATCCGAAATTCATTGTAAAAACAATTCCTGTGAATGTTGTAAGAGACTAAATTCATCAATGATCGTAAGCCTGAGCACTCATATTTTTTTATTTTTTTGTGTATTATATATATTGGGCGTACAAATAGAAAATCGCCGGTTTTTTTTTTCTTAATTTGAGGCTTTATTATAAAAAACTCGTTACATACTCAATCTCCAAAATAATTTCCATTACTAGCCAAAACTTTTTCCCATTTTTCTGGCAGCTTTTGAATTCCTCGTCGGAAAAATTGTTCGTCTTTTGACGCGATCCACGAATCAATCCAGTTTTTGGCTTCTTCGAAAGAACGAAAGTGGTGTCCTGCCAGTTCATGCGTCATCAATCTGAATAAATAAAAATCAGAAGGGGCGATATCTGGAGAGTACGGCGGGTGGGGTAGGATGTCCCATTTCAAAGTTTCCAGGTATGTTTTCACTACCTTGGAAACATGTGGCCGAGCGTTGTCATGTAGAAGTATCACCTTGTCGTGTCTTTCCGAGTATTGCGGGCGTTTTTCCTTCAACGCTCGATTCAAACGTATTATTTGAGTCCGATAGAGGGCTCCTGTGATGGTTTCCCCTGGTTTCAAGAGTTCATAGTACACTACACCGAGCTGGTCCCACCAGATACACAGCATCAGCTTCGAGCCATGAATGTTCGGTTTTGCGGTCGAACTTGATATATGGCCGGGAAGCCCCCACGATTTTTTCCGCTTCGGGTTGTCATAGTGTATCCACTTTTCATCGCCGGTCACGATGCGATCCAAAAAACCCTTTCTGTTTTGCCGTTGGAGGAGTTGTACGCACATGCAAAGGCGCCGTTCGATGTCCCTCGGATTCAACTCGTACGGCACCCAATGTCCCAGTTTCTGGATCATTCCTAAGCTCTTTAGGCGATGAGAATCGGCTTGCTGAGTCACGCCCAATAAACTTGCAAGTTCCTGTTGCGTTCTACACGAATCTTCATCCAGCAAAGTCTATATTTTGCATCCTCGAACTTTTTAACGGGACCGGGACGTTCCTCGTCTTCCACGCCATATTCGCCATTTTTAAACTTTTGAAACCATTCCCGACACGTTCTTTCACTAATATAGCTTTCACCATAAGTTTCTACAATCATTCGATGCGCCTGAGTAGCATTTTTTTTCGAATGATATGCAACACTTCCCGCAAATGGCCCTTTGTAGGCTCGAATTTTGCCATTTTCGCTAACGAACAGGACAAAGCACAGTCAAAATACACAAGCGAGATTATTTAGAGTTGTTGACCGATACCTCAGCTGGCTATGTAATGTTTCTTATCGACGATCTTATGACTAGTCGGCCTGTGGCAAGATCGTTAGGGTGTGCTTCAAGACGAAGTAGATATTTTCTGGTAAATCTGCCAATTTCGTCTTTAATCCATGGAACATGAAGATCTTTGTGAATACTTGTATTTTTGACATAGTACATTCACTAGTCTATGGAGAAACATTGATTGGAATTTTTGGAGTATATCAACATTAGAGTGTCCCACAGCTGTATTCCATATGTTCATATGGGCTTCAGAACTGTCCTGTAGTTTTTCGTGCAGAGACAGTTTTGAGTTAAGAAGCCAACACATTTTTCTCGTTTTACGAGTCAGCTGTTGCCGCTTACGTTTGATGTGAGCCTTCCAGTTTAATCGTTTATCTAGAGTAAGGCCCATGTATTTGGCAGTGAGTGCTGCGAGAATGATTTCGCTGTAGAGACAGGGGGATAACTCCACCCCCTAAGCGTGAATGTAATATACGTTGATTTTTCCGTGCTTACCATGATGTTCCAACGCCTAAGTTAAGGTTCAATTAGTTAAACTGACACTGTAACAGTGTGGATGCTTCCAAACAGATATATATGTAGTATATTGATTTTTCCGTGCTTACCATGATGTTCCAACGCCTAAGTTAAGGTTCAATTAGTTAAACTGACACTGTAACAGTGTGGATGCTTCCAAACAGATATATATGTAGTATATAGGACTGATATTAAAAAGCAACCAAGCGGAACTCCAGATCTTATGGTATTCAACTGAGACCACGCATTGATGTATTTGACGTAAATGATTCTATTCTCTAAGTATGATCTTAGAAGAAGAAAGTATGGAGCTGGTAACAATTTTCTAAGTTTGAAAAGTTGACTCGGATGCCAAACTCGGTCGAATGACTGCTTAATGGCCAAAAATACTGTAGAGCAATAACGCTTTTTCTCAATGGTGTTTAAAATACATTGAGTAACTAAGTGATATTGTTCAGGGGTGCCATGACATCTCCGAAACCGATTTGATATTCTAGTTTCACTCGAGATTTACACAGACTTTTAAATTCACAAGGGAATAGCTTAGTTTACATCTTTGAACATAATAATACTTTCATGGAAGCATGTAAGTTGTTGGTTGTCAAAAATAAATAAATGAATAATATTGTAAAACATAACTTCAGTAATTTTTTAAAAACCTGATTCCTACCATTTTGTTCAGAAGTTTCACTGCGCTTCTATTCAATGAATTGAAATGGAAGAGGCCTTCGATGGAGTAGACATCCACTGCATCTTTACACAACTTATTGAGTGGAAATTAGGTTTAAAAATAATAAACATTGTGCGCAATTACGTAACCAACAGAGACTTATAAAAAAGATAATTTACATAATGGAATATCACAAGGATCACCGTTATCCGTTGCTATTTTCCTGATTGCCTTCAACAAACATAACGCTTTAATAAGCTCGAACAAATTTTTTCACAGTATACGCAGACGAACTATGCCTTTAAGCCAAACAAAAACTACCATAATCAAATCAACACTATCTTTTTTATTGCCCATTTCACAGTAGAGAGTAAGCAGCTTCAATATGCAAGCAGCTAAAAAACATACAATAACAATAGGGAAAATAACAAAATATAAGGGTTGTTTTTGTAAAACAAAAACTACTTTTCAGCGGCTTCCTCAGTGAAAGTCACTTTGGAAGTACTTGCTGCACGCAGACTGACCATACGGTTTGTTGATTGTACCGCTGGTGCTGCCAAAGATTCGAAATTTGTGCCTGTTTTTTTCATTTTTTTGTTTCGCGTAGCAGGACTGAAAAAGGAAGTTTTAAGAACTATTTGCACACACTGCAAATTGTTCTAAATCATGTATTTTCCACACATCTAACGTTTTAAATTAGCCCAACGTCCGCGCAAAGTACCATGTATTTATAATCAAAACGAAAACATCTGTCTTTCAGTAAGCGAAAAAGCAATATGAATATGAAAGAATAATATGAAAAGGTTTTTGAAGCAAGTTACAATACTTTTTAAGCACTGGGAAAAGGGTATAAAATAGTAGCTTGGTACCAAAATTTCCAATGAAACAGTCAACATTAACACATCTGTAGGAAAAGGAAATGTACAAACATTGAAGTTACTATCAATAACGCTACAGTTAATACATAAAACCAATTATCTCAAGATATTAGGTTTAACGTAATCAACTGTCTAAGTAGTAGCAAACTCAAAAGCAATACAAACTCACTAATCAACATTGCAAAATCAACTATAATATCTAAAATTGACTACGGCTGCTGAATACATTGTACATATATGCCAAAACAAACATAAAAAACTATTCGCTCCTTGCCATGCGGCTGCGAGAATCTCTTTCTTTCTCTATCCTTCATACCACCCCGATTGCAATATTCTCGCTGAAGCTATTTTACTAGGCTTGACTACTCGATTTGGCTGGACAATGGGCCGTGCAATTAGCAGACTCCCCAATACATTTGGATCCAGGCTGCACATAATATTGAGAAACTGTCGAAAACGCAAAAGGCAAACTAGATTATCGTCAAGCTTACAACTTATCATAAGTAAAGCAACTGAACTTGATGTGATCCTCTCGCCATAACGCAAATATATATACAGACTTCCTCCAGGTACCTAAATCTGATTCAATAATGCTCTAATTGACAAAATATAAAAAAGTGACAATGCAATTTGTACAATGTAGAGCGAAATCAACTGCATCCGAGTTACTCTTCTGAATAAAGCATTCAGAAATAATTTTTATTTATTTATTTATTGTATTTTTTTATTTTATTTATTATTGTATTACAAAATACCGTCAAACTTTAAAATGTCTTAATATATTACGTGATATAAAGACAAAAAAAGAAAAATAATAATTAATAACAAATCAAGTAATTAAAGCTAGTCTTAAAACAATTTTAATTACTTAAAATTAAACATAAGGTAATATATAAGAAATGCAACCGTCTTTGATCCGTTGGAAGTATTTTTTCAAGCTATGCCCCTACTCACAGCCAATTGTGGTCAGAGACAGAAGGCATGTGAGAGCCAATGAGCGATGTCGACTTCATCTGGTAGCAATTCATTTCAATTGCCGAAGCCTTCGAAGGACGATGATGTTATACGCAGAGAGCGAGATCTCAGGCGAGAGGACGAGATAGAATTTATTATTGAGAGTGCATTAAACTCGGAAAGGATCTTGTAGTGCATATTTAGTTGTGCATGTACCTATAGCTAAGGGAACGTAATTTCTAGATGTACGACTAGGCACACAGAAACTAAGTTGGCTTAAAAACACTGACGAATCAGTATTGCCAGTAAGAAGTTTATGAAGAAAGCTTATCCCAAGAGGTTTTCGGCGATTTTGCAATGATGGGAGATCTATAAGAAGAAGCCTAGTAAAGTATGGATGCAAACGAGCTTCTGTATTGACTCAATGCGGTCTTGATGTTTTTTATATTGGGGGCTCCAGACAAACGAACAGTATTCAAGTACAGGGCGGACTAAAGTGATGAAAGAATCTTGTTTGTATAGGGATCAATAACTTCTTTAGACAATCTTTTAATAGAGCTGAAAATACTCTTAGCTTTATTAATAGTTGATGAAAGATGATGGTTGATACTCAATTTAGGGTCAAAAATCACTCCTAGGTCACTGAAAGCAGAAACACGTGCCAATGAATTATTGTCTATCGTATAAGAAGCTAAGTGAGGTCTCTTAGGATGAAACGTCATGAACATACATTTAGCGCAGTTTAGCACCAGAAGATTACATAAACACCAAAATTGGAGTGAGGTTAGATCCTCTTGTAGTCTAATATGCAAAGTTATATTGTTAAACGATAGGCAGAGTTTGACTTCATCAGCATACATCAGAACACGAGAGTATTTCAAAGAAAGAAGAAGATCGTTAATAAACAGATTGAACAATAATGGGCCAAGATGGCTTCCTTTAGGAACACCAGAAGTGACAACAACCGGACTAGAAAGAGTGTAGTTAAATAACACTCATTGAATTCTATTTTTAAATACGAAGAAATCCAATAAAGAAGATGTTGCGGGAAACCTAAAATGTCAAGCTTATGTAAAAGCAGATCATGATTTACGGGGTCAAATGCTTTGCTGAAATCTGTGTAAATGAAATCAGTTTAAAATTTTTCGCTGAAACCAAGATGTACAAAGATGTGAACTCAAGCAAATTAGTAGTAGGTGAACACTTCTTCATAAAACCGTGTTGACACGCAGAAATAATAGATTTACAGTGGTGATAAAGGGTTGAAGTAATCATTTTTTCAAACAACTTTGGAATTGCCGAAAGTTTTGTAATACCTCTGTAATTGGATATGTCAGATTTGTTACTTTTTTATGTAGGGGAACTATAAAGGATTCCTTCCAAGGAAAAATGCACTCTTAAGTGAACTAGATATTTCCAGGTATCGAAAGAGGACCACGAAATGCGTGGGAGGTTATCATCACCTAGCACGATAAGAGAATCACGGTCTCGAAGAATGTTATTAACTGAGTTAATAGCTTTGGAATGACTGAAATAAGTTTCTAAATTGGAATTAGGCGGAATATAAGAACATGATATGAAAACAAATTCATAAGGTAAAAATAATTTCACACAAATTAACTCAATATTAGCTGAACAATTAAAATTAGCAAGTTCAGATCGCAGGCGAGATGCAACAGCGATGAGGACATCATTACTAAGAATACCAGAGTTAAGCCAAGTCTCAGAAAATGCTATAATATCAGCTCCAAACAAGAAACTATCCATATACAAAATGTTAAGTTTAGTTAGGAGACCTCTAACATTTTGATGTTGAATAGAAAGATTATCAGAAACAAAATTAGTTTTTTGAGATTGTGTTCGAAATTGGAATTGGACTTGCAGAAGGCACATTAGCAGATGGTCGTAGTTTCTTACGTCGATGTTTAAATTCATGGACAACAATATGCTCCGGGCAAAATTTTACATCACAAATAGTAGCAAAAATATCGTTCGGAACACTTATTTTGAAGGAGGAAATGTCCCGTGGGCTCGAGAAATTAAATTTCTGAACATTTATTTTGGCTTCAATTTATGAAATAATATTTTCGCAGGTTGTATCTGCTGCCAACCTCGAAATGAAAAACATTTCGACGGGGTGCAATCACAGTAAGAACAGGTGTTGAATGGGAGTAAGTCAAGTTATATGAAGGTAATGGTACAGATGCCAATATGGGCTCAGGTACCAACAAAGGAAGGGTTTATGACCATTAGTGTACACATTATCATTGTTGTCCACCGCAGTGTTCAACGAGGAATGTGAAGCAGAATTATTGTTTTGTAGATATAGTCAGTATACATACAGTATTTCAATAATGAGAACAATATATTTGTAATTGTAGTGTCTTGAAATTTACATTATTGCTGAACACGAGCCAGATACTTATACTGTTCAAATTTTAGGTTAATAACACAAAACTCAAAACCGTTTTTCTAATAAGAACCTGAACTTTAATGAGGGGGAAAGAGGGAGAGTTAGAGAATTTGTGAAAAATAAATTACTTAGAAAAATCCAAATTTCAAGATCGTGGGACTATTGGATCGTAACGCTGCCATAAGTTTTTGAAAATATTTTAGTTTTAATATTTGTTGCTAATGCCCGAATAGAACTGCACATTCTGTGAAAATTTCAACTCATTAGCTATTACGGTCCATGAGATATGACCCGAGGACGGAAGGACGGACAACGAAACAACGAAGTCTTTGCAATAGGGTTCCATTTGATACCCTTTGGGTACGGAACCCTAAAAATGAGCCACATTCCTTTACTTTGTACATTTGTTAATTTACTAACTACGAGTATAATGTATATAATATTATTATCTATAATAAATTGAATTCTGGAAACGTTAAAACAGCTATCGTGTTGCAGTTTAGAAGTGACATTTGACCGATCAGCATGTAACTTGGCATGTACCTACCTACTTCTTCATTGAGAATGTTTATATCCTATCCACTTTGTTACAACTCGCAAGTTTTGATATATTTTCATATGTTTTTTAGTAAAAAGTGCACTATACTGTAAGTTCATTATGCTTAAATACAAAAAGCTGGTTGCTATAGGACTTCGTTTCTGTTTCATCATGTGTTGTATGTTTTAAAGTTGAACGATAGATGACTCGAATCTATACGTCATATAGTTGATTAATATTCCGTTTTATGGGTAGGGTTGAAAATATAACTTATTATTTACGTATTACTATTACAAACAAACGTGGCATTATCATCCTGCTAAAACCAAAAAATCAGAAGAAGAAGAAAAAGTATCATAGACTACAGACTCGAATTGAGTGCCTTGATCCGTGATAATGGCTTTCAGTGATCCGAACCGTGAAATCCATTGTGACCAAAAAAACTATGCAATGGTTTCGGCGGTTATTTTGATAATCAGAATAGCTTCTGGCTATCGTGAAAAACGATCAATCATGGTTAGACAGAACCGAAAGTTTATTTATTTATTAGAACTAAGATTATAATTACAAATTATAAGCTAGAATTTAATATAAGCAATAGCGACAGAGGCCTTCAGCTCAGGGGAAAATTAAGAAGGAAAGGAGAAAATTAGGAAAGTGCAGGACCAGACTTGCCTTGAGCGGGAATCGAACTCGCGACTCTTGGGATGTCAGCCAGCGCACTAACCTCTGGGCCAACGAGCCAGTCAGTACCGAAAGTTTTGTTGCATAATTACGATATCTAAGGGCACATAATCGAATCTTCTGTTGGGAACGATAATTTTGTTAGGTATGAGATGATTATACCTGCTGACCTTCGCGAGTTGACATGGCAAGCGATTCCGACACCAGCTAGCAACGTCTTTGTTCATAGATGGCCAAACAAACTTCTGCCGCAATTGACGTAGCCTTGACCTACCACTCGGGTGCGATAAGTTGTGAACAGAAGCAAAAATTTGATCTCGTAAAGCATTGGGTACATACGGTCGCACATATCCAGTCGAAACATCGCAGTAGAGTGATACGTTATTGTCGTAGCAAACCTTTTTCAACCTCAGAGATGTCATCCCTTTCATCAGGTTTGTTAATTCATGATCGGCTGCTTGCGCTTCCTCAATATGCTCTAATTTTATAGCCGTCACCATAGAGATTGCGCAAAGTCTGCAAAATGCGTCGGCGACCGTGTTATGTGCACCTTTAACATACAAAATGGTAGTAGAAAATTGCGAAATGTAGTCTAAGTGGCGAAGTTGACTGGGTGACGCTTTTTCGGGCCGTTGCTTGAAAGCGTGCACCAGCGGTTTGTGATCGGTTGTAATGATGAACAACCGAGCCTCGATACAATGCTTAAAGAACTTAATCACTTTGAATATTGCCAATAGCTGCCGATCATATGCACTGTAGTTTTTCTCCGCGTTGCTTAGCTTCCTGGATAAAAAACCATCAATTCGCTGTTCTAACGCAGCTCCAATATCAACACCAGAGCATCGCACATTAAAACAAGCTGTGCGTTTGGAGACGGGTGTGACAAGAGTGCTGCGTCCGACACACTACGTTTACAAGCAATGAAAGCGTTAATACGGTGGGTCTTCCAATCAATTTTGCTCTGGTCATTTTTATTTATATTTCTCAGCAGCTCAGAAAAGGGCGACTGTACATACGACGAGCGTGGCATCCACCACGACGATGCCAACGATCACTATATCGGAAACGACAAACATGCCAAATCCAACAAAGCACCGTATTTATGGCTTGACCAGATAAGCCGTGTTCTTCGCGCGCACATCCTATCAACAAAAGGTAGCCGAGAACTGCTAGTAGATCGACTCAACGTATCTGAGCCACAAGGCGATGCCAAAGGCAATGACCGAACCGATAGTAAAGATCGAGAAACAAGCGAAGAACGAATCCGTGATTGCACGGATGCAGTCAGATTTTTAACGCATTCAGGAAATGTAGTTACAACTATTAAGAGTGCTGCACGATACCATTGAAAAAAGACACCAGGTGGCAGCGCACCTTCAACTTTGACTAGTGCTGTTGAACAAGCATTTATGATGACCATGACAAAAGGGTGTATAATTTGTGAAAGCGAAAAGGCAGTTCGGAGCATAATGGGTAAAAACAAGTTCACCCAACGGGTAACAAGTTTTGAAAATACAGACGAGATGAATCAAGCAATGAATATTACAACCTTCGACAATGTCTTCGCAACGGGACTGAATGGTATAGGAAAGACTGAGGCTGAGATCGATGTGACATCAAAATAAATTTTCGCTCAGTCCCCGTATCGACTTCCAGCCCTGGTTACTGTCAGAAAAAGTGTTCATTTAGAACTTAGCTGAATCTCTGGTGTACTTAAAAGAAAAGATTTTTTCGAGCAGGTACAATGATCCACTGATGGCACACAAAACAGATTATCCAGACCACTGGCCAATGCAGTCCCTGTTGGAAGGAAGCTAAGACATTTTGGACTTCTAGTCCCTTAATTTAAACAAAAAAAAAAAAAACAAATATTAATCATACGTATTGTACATAAAACTAACTTACAATAAGAATACTTTTTTGAACAGTTCAAAAACTGGCGGTCTTTATATACCAGGCGCCTTAAGAGTATTGTGAGCTATGATTTAACACCTTATTAAGCAATTACTAAAGCGAAAGAACAAAATATTTAAAAAACCAAAAAGTAAAAAAAAATATTCCAGGTCGAATTGGTATTAGTCTTTGCCAAACAATTCCTATTTTCAATATGTTTAACAGAACTAAGTTTTGGATAAGCACAATTCCCAGGTAGTTATACTGAAAAGCAATTTTTATCAGCTCGCCCCTAAAGAACTACATATCTTTTTCGGACAATCTCTCTGCCTTCCTATAAACCATCATTTCAGATTTACTTGGGTTAACTTCTAAATTCCACTTACTGCAATACTTTTCGAGATTTTGTATCACATATTGCATAGGCTGAATATAGTTTGAAAGAACTACTATATCGTCCGCATATAGTAGCTAACTTATATTTATGTCCTTAATAGCGTACCATACCCTAAGTCCTTATGTAATTCATTTAAATAAAGGGCAAAAAGCAATGGTGACAATAGACAAACATGTTTAACTCCCGAACCTGTCTCAAACTCATTTGAGAGTTCCACTCCATAGACTTCAGCCACGATCTTACAATTTTTGTAGATACTCCCATTTCTTGTAATGTGAAAACTAAAGACTTACGCGATACCTTGTCGAATGCCGCCTTTAAATCGTAAAAAAACATTAATATTATGATTGCGCAATTGAAGCAAGATTGTATATACTTTTAATATCAACAGTTGAGTACCCATGTCTGAATCCTGCTTGAAATTCATTTAGAATATTGTACTTTTCTACCCATTTATAAAATATCATATAAACCACTCTATCATAACTTTTGCTATACAAATCCGCGATTATTACTAGCCGAGGTGGGATCTCCCTTTATGAAAATTGGATAGACTTTTCAAAAGCAACGCTTATTTTTGATTGTGCAAACAATACATTAAATCAATTCACAAATTCAGATAGGAAGTTTTCCGGTGCTTTTTTTAGATGCTCATAGGAAATCCTATCTTCACCAAGGTCTGTGATATTTACGGAGGATTTAGAAGGTGATTGAAATATCCCCTAAAATCTGCTCCTACGATTTCTGGATGTATTTGCAATTATGTACTTGTCAACTAGTCCACATTTCTAAAATACTAATTTTTTTTTTTCACTACAAATATGTTTAAGCTTTTAGTTTGCCACTAAGTATTTTCTTTAATCTCTATAGTTGGCCATTTTCTGTAGGCTACTACAAGTTTAAACTCATAGTGCCAGTTTGAACGTCTTAAATATGATGATATTAAGGTAAAAGTTATTTCAATTGTTATAACTCTAATCGTATTGACACCATCTTCCCCAAAAATATTATTGTAACTTGAGCAGTGATTTATAATTCCGGTTTCAACCCATACAAGCACTCTTCCAATGATCTTCTAAATACCATACATTTACCATTTCATGAAATATTTAAAAAAAAAAACCTACATGTATGGGTTTTTAAGAAGTAAGAAAAATGACGAAAGATTTTTAATAGGCAAAGAAGTCTGCGTATTTGAAATTAAAATCATGAATATTGTACTCGTGGGAAAGTATTTTTATATAATTACCAGCAGCCCGTCCCGGCTTCGCACGGGTGGTGTACCTAACTTCTATCTATCTATTTTCTATCTATATACATATCTACCTATCTATATAAATATATACAGAACCAATTTTAATAATATTTTTTTTTTAACAATAAATGAATGGTAATGAAGCAAGATGCATATTTTTTTAAAAATACTATATCAGGGTTGCTTAAGCGGCAGATAAACGATTCGAACTCAAAATATAAAGCATTACATTACAACGAAAATATATAACTAAAGTATTGCAGTGTACAAAATAGTTAGTTACTCTATTGTAATGCCTTATAGTGTACAATATTTTTAGTTTTTCCATCCGGAGAAAAGGCAAATAGTGCCGATGGTTTACCAACTCTCGAACACACTACGTACAACTTTTCGTGCGAAAAACATGGTAATTATAGGTTTATTCCACCCACCTCTATTGACCTTGAGATTTATTAATTACCATTGTGAATGCAAAGCGCACCGGAAACTCGACACGGAAAAGGAAAAGACAGTTGACATTAGCGGTATTCTTGGAATAAGCAAATCCTCGCTTTTGAACTTTCCTATGATTATAGTAGCTTCAATCAAACTTTGCATATTTTTTTTAACAGCGAGTCTTGTTACGTTGCACAATTTCGGCTAATTTAGATTTCGCAGCATGATTAGCGCCGAGACCACCTTGAGTTGTAAATTGTGTGGCGGTAATCTTGGCAAATCCAATGAATTTAGGATTTCAGTTTTATAATTTACAATTTCAGTTGGATCGGTAATAAAATCGATCGACTTAAATGAATGCATTTTATTTTTTGCTGCTAAAATGGCTCGTTCGCTCAACCACTCGTGGTTTTTGTAATTAGAGCCAATATTAGGGAACACTTTTGAAATTAAATCTTCTTTTAACGTTGTCAATTGACAAAGATTTTGTGGAAAAGTAATGAGACCAGTAGAAGTGTCCACAGAAATTTTTCCATTTCCAATGTCTAATAATGCCTTTGAGAAAACTTCTACCGATATGCCATTTTGTAAGACCACTAGCATATTCGTTGTTAACTTGATATTTTTCATATATCTCCATAAATTTGATTTTTTCAAACAAGCATTTATTTCATCAGCAGCAATAGATCTGGTAATGACCGGCAGCGTTTTGCGGAAATCTCCTGCCAGTAGAATCATCGCGCCTCCGAAATATTCCTGATTGCCGCGCAAATCTCTTAACGTTCGATCGAGTGCCTCTAATGTTCGTTTCTAATATTTTCAAATTACTCACTCCCACTCACTCAACCAAAGTCAACGAAATACGTGAAAGAAGTAGAAACAAGTCAGCAAAATAGATGTAAGTTTTATGGAAACACGATACAAAAAGGATTGCAGGTTTTATTGATTGTCATTGAATGGACTTAAATACTAATAATAGCAACAAAGTTATGCACGTCACAAAAAAGGAAATTAGTAGCAAAACGAGAAATAACAGCTTATCTGCCGAAACTTATTTTTGGTTGTTGGCTTCTGCTATTCATTTTGCTCTGCATTTGTTTTTACTCTCATTGACATTGAAATTATTGTTTTCCGTTATTGTAGTTTTGTTATTCATTTTGTGTTTTGTTTCATTGCAGTTTTGCTTAATTTTATTATGGATTGTTTTCACACCGGGTTAATTTTATCTCTTTATTCTTTTTTCTTTCTAATTCAATGTATTAATGATGGTTACATAGTTTCCGTTGAAATGTACTGCCACGTCTGGGTGTGGCAGATTTATGATGATGATTGTATAAGTTGCAATGCTTCGACCAAATGGCTACTTGTTTACGTAGTTTTGCAGAAGTTGGCTAGCATGAAGCGGACAGTTAGATGAGACTATTAAAGCTGTATCTTCGGCGTAAGTAGTCACCAACGCTTGATCTAAGCTAGATGCAGACATGTCACAACAAAATATAGTTAAAGGACTAGGTCTTGTGGAACTCCTACAATGATAGACCTAGTTACCGATTTGTCTTTCATAACTGCCATCTTAAAGGATCTAATTTGAAGAAATCTCTTCAGAACGGTGAAATGAGGAGCCAAAACAATGTTTTTTTTTTGCAGAGAATTCCTTCATGCCAGACCATGTCGAAGGCTTGTTGAATATCGAAAAATGCAATACAACAAAATTCGTTATTTTCAAAAGAGTTAAGCAAGGACATTGTTGCCTTTTTAAGTTTCGTAAAATAAGTTAAAGGAGGTGTCATTGACAGGATTGGCTCGTTATAGGAGTTCAGCACACTTTTTGAGTTCTCACTTTTCAGCAGATTTGGGAGAGCTTTAGCAGCTCTTACATACTTTGCTTTCCCAACAGATTTATGTATACGCAAGACGACGCTTAACAGCCACCACTGGACCACTTCTATGGAGGTTTGCGGGAAAACAGGTTCAGAGGTAGATGTGCAGCTGAGTGAAGCTAACGCTGCCACTGAGTAGATAGTTTTGGTTAGGATATCAACAAACATCATCGATGTTGTTACCAGATAGGATTTCAGTATTTAAATGCAACTTTTTATCAATAAGACATCGAAACATACTATGATCAGCACCATAGTGAAGTAGGCCAGACTTCATATTGTACGCTGAGGTACCTACTTCAGATTCAATTACGTATGAGTGGCAGATGAGCTGAGATCGAAGTATCGTTTTATTGACAAAAGGTAATCGGGTTTACATGCTGTTACAGCAAATTCGAAGGAATTAAGAGAGCGAGTGAGATCGTAAATTTATAGGAATAAATAGAATTAAGAGGGTGATGTTTGATTTTGTGTGCAACAATACCGAGGACATCATTAGACGGCTTATTGGCGGGATGTAGGGTATATCCATATTGCTTAAAGTTTGAACGACTGCAGAAGTGAGTTTCTGAGAGTAACATATTAACCCTTGGTGTTAAGAGATAAACGATTCGAGCTCTAGGGCTTTATTGACTACGCCATTTGCATTCCATAATCCTATACGAGTATTTATGTACATTTTGAAGTCATTATTTCAGTTAGAAATTGAGTTTCTTGCTTTTGCGTTATTAATATTTCCTTTGGCATATCAAAAAATTGTTCTAATCTGTCCAGTAACCTGTCTAATTTGTTTGCTAGTACTGTTTTCCCACAGGCTCTACGTCACGCTTTTTAACATAAATAAGGATCTGACATCTAATTATGATTAAAATCTCCTTTTAAGGATATCGTTGGAATGTAGTCTTTTCAACCGACGGTGGGTTGTGGTGTTGTTAGACATCATGCAAAGTGGGTTGGGATGGTTTAGTAAACATTCATTGTATCGGCTGCTGAAGAAATTGATTGGCAATTCCGTTGGCATCCTAAGGTCACGATGTAGTATGGCGTTCCTAACAAAACACGGTGCACTTGTTATGCGTTGTATGGCTTTGTTTTAAAATGCTTGCAACTTTTTGATGTTATGTATATGGAGCCGCAGTCCCCATAAGTGAACGCCATATTTCCAAACTGGGGCCATAACTTTGTTGCAAATAGTCAATTTGTTGTTGAGTAACAGTTTGGTGTTTGTACGCAGTAGCCAGTCCAATTATCTGATGTTTTGATTGCTGTGGCACTCAATACATGGGCGCGTCACGTAAGGCGCCTAGCCCTCGGTAACGAGTATGACTCACCTGCGGAATGATTCTAGAATCATACGATATAACTGAACAAGTACCACGCCACAATGTGTACGTGCAGTTAGCGGATCTGAGTAGATTTATCCCAATGTTCAATCGTTTGGCCCATGTTTGAAATTACAGGAGATATCTTTGGATCATTTCTGCTGCTTCAATGCGGGAAGTTGAGTTCGTGAGTATGGCGGTTCATCTGCAAAAGTTTCTACCAGCAAATTATCATTTTTCGCCATCGGCATGTCCACCGCGAATAACGAATATAAAGCTGGTGCAAGGAAACTGCCCAGCGATACATGAGCCTGGATGCATCACGAACCCTTAGGAAATACTTTTTATCCTTCAAATAGCTGTTGACCAGGTGATATTGCTTAGCTAGAAGAAGCCATATCAGTTTGTGGAGTAGTCTATCCATACTCTATCGAAAGCTTGCAAGAGGTTCAAGAATACAGCAGAGCAATACATTTTTGTTTCAAGCAACATAGAATGTGGGTGACAACTCTATGCAATTGTTCTGGTGTACTATATTGAGCTCTAAGGCCATACTGATGGTTTTGAATGGCATTCTGGACGCCCACGCCTCCAACACTCTATAAAAAAATATTCACTCGAATATTTTGGCGAATGTCGGTAGTAGACTTATCGGTCTATATGACACGACAAGGTTCTCCGGATTGCCAAGTTTCGGGATCATGATTAAGCAACAGATTGTCGAAATATGCTTCGCTGGTTTATATTTTAGCTCCTTGGCAGTTCTCTCAAATTTTATCTCGCTCGCTTCGGCTCCTCATTTAGAGGCGACGCAAACTGCGCTTGAACCTTACCAGCTCCAGAACCTCTGATTTTAAAAGTGCTACAGGCTGTCTGGAATGACAAGGTAGTTGCCGTGAGGTAGGGTAGTCACCTCCTTCATACGTTTGCGTGTGAAGATTTCCACTGCGTCATTGATGTCATATGTTGTGTTCAATTCCATGTTTAGATTGGTGTTGTCATCAATCCAAGCCTGGAATTGGGCAATATTCGCATGCCTGGGGAGTAGTATCTTGCTTTGCAGGTTTTAGATGATGATAGGGCAGTAGAATGCTGTGATTGATAGTTCACCAAGATTAGCAAACACTTTCATCCCGGCTTTCTCTACGGATAGAATCAATTTCGTGGTAGCAGATGCCCGAGCGAATAATAATTACATCACCACCACGCAAGCGATTATGATCCGAGTGATTAAGTGTATTTGTTTGAAATTCATGTAGTTTGAAGGAACTTCTGCAACCCAGATGTTCTGAGACACATAAGCATGACATCGATGGTATTAGAATATTATGAATATTTCAAAGCCACTACGTCTACGTCTACGTTGTGAGTCGGCATCTGCGCCCCATATTCCAATGTTTAGATTTATTGTCGCAATTGTTTGGCAAGCAGTGCATGGATTGTAGTAAGCATTGACATCATTAATCCGAAGCAATCATCTTTGCGGGAGTTCAGAAATTGAAACTGTTCAACCAGATGTTGCTGATACTCATCATTCTGGTATTGATTGTAATTTTGTGAGTGCAGTTGTGGTTCTCCCAATTGTTATTGTTGCATGTTATGGTGCTGATTACCCAGTTTCTGTTGATTGTATAGGAAACGAGCAGGAGCCGGCTTCAGACGTGAAGCCACTTCTTGCCACTATCTCCTTGTCGGCGATGCATCCTTCATAATTAGCCGTGTGTGGCTCATCGCGGAGAGTACACCTTGCAGCATTTGCTGCAAGTTTCAAGCAGCAGATCGATGTGTGATTACCACCGCACTTCACGTAGCGGAATTGTTTCCTGCAGTAACGTTGGGTTATGAGATTGTTCCATTTGCACTACTTGCCGACACAGCCTAGGGACGTTCAAAATATCTTTATTGGTGGGGCTTGGCGCGTTAAAGGCCGACCATCAGCTCCGCTAATTGGATTGTGTGCGTTGCGAACATTTTGCCCCAGCTGGGCTAGCGCATAACAAATATTATCAGTAGTTGTAGTGTGGTGCAATCCCCTCATTACAATCCTATACGATCACTCTCCTTTAATTGGTATGTATGGTATGTCACTTCTTCATTATCTAGATGTTCGGTAATGTAACGATACGCTGTGGAAGACAGAACTGTTAATTGTTTTTCATACATGTGATATTGGCTCAGTGACTGAATTAAGGACATTCACGAATACGTTGATTCCTTTAATCCCAACTACAAAATTTTTTTAGGCCTATGTGTTTTCGGTTGTTGTTGGGTGTTCGCGAAGCTATTATCATTATTGTTTTGGTTTATTGGAGGTAATGATCTGTCATCAATTGTGACTGTTTCTTGATTAGTTTCATTTTCAGTTTGGTTAGGTATCTTTTGGATTTCATGTTATCGGGTGAATCATTGTCAAATTCTATATCCGAATCGATACTCAAAGTACCAAATCTATTAGTGGTTAGCAAAACATATCTTTCAGCACCCTTCGATATAGTTAGAGTTTCATCGTTGTCGCAGGTGCGAATCGATTTCCTTTAGTTCGGGTTTTGTAAGGATCTTTTAGCCTTTCGTTTGTTATTCAATTCAGTGATTTCTGGTAAAATGCAATCACTGAGTTTAATAACACTTTTTTTGATGCCATTCATATGGTATTGTTGGTGGAGTTTAACGTGGGGGGAGGGGGGCAATCTGTCCGGCCAGTAGGGACCAATAAACACACAAAGTAAACTTCAAAAACCTCACAGTCAAGAAAAAAAACCTGTTACGCCGTCATCAGTGACAAAATGCAAAAAGAAATGACCGATTAGCCGAAATAGTAAGTGTCTGCGCTCCAGACTTCACCCGATGACAGAAAGACAAAAAAGGTACTTTTTTTTTATTGAAATATACTTTAGGCAACACAAGAAAAAATACACGCGCTTGCTGTGCAACACCTTTGTGTAACGTATGTTTTTTTTTGTGTTTCTCATATCTTTCCAATAACATCGCATTCATCAAGAGTGTATTTCGGTTCAATGACGTTCGACATATATATTTGCCATTGCAGGTAACATAACAGTTATTATATTTTTTGCAAACAACTAAAAAATAAGATTTCACTTCTTGCTATGCACTTCATTTTTTTATTTATAGCAAAGTGGAGCTTATTACCCTACAGAGCACAAACCTAAATTTGATACTGATTTTCGTTTCTAAAGTGCCCACCAACATTACGTTTTATTGCATGAGAGAGAGAAAGAGGGATAAAGACCATGTGTTTGCATAGTATGTGTGCCACTTGTTTTCATTTCTAGAGAGCCCACGAACGTTGTGTTATATTGCGTGAGAGAGATGAAGATCATGTGATTGTGTAGTGTGTGAGTTTTTTTTGTTTTTTAAGTGAAACCTCTTAAGCTTCAGTGATCTTCGTACGTAAAACCAAAGGCTTTGGTTGTGTTGTTGATGCTTTGTTGGTGTTGTTGTTGCTGCTGTGTGTGTGTTGTAAGTACAAGATAACAACAATATCCAAAGACTATGAGTTTGCTTATGTTGTTGATGCTTTCTTGGTGTTTTTGTAGCTGCTGTTTGGTTTTGTGTACAATATAATAACAACAACCAAAGACTATGACTTTGCTTGTGTCGTTGCCGCTGTGGTGCTGTTGTTTTTGCTGTTTACTTTTGTGCACAATATATCAACAACAACGTGTGTTAACACGTGCCTGCATTGAAACAAATAAACGCATTGACTATAAAATTATATAGACTGAACAAATTGGGTATCACCAGCTTTGAAAGAAGAAGATCTCTCTCTCTCTTTGCAAGCGCCTTGTCTACTCTACATAATTTCATAGTCCTTTCATATTTCACACAACGACACAAAACAAAACAAAGCGAATCAAAGAAAATAAATAATATTGTATAAGTCAATAATTGAGGATGATTGAAATGAAGATATTATCAACGTAAGTTAATACATGGATTTATAATTGATAATTTGTTTTAAAATGTACAACAAAACATGGAACAGCAATAGCTGCTATATTTACACGGGACTTAAACACGGTAGATACACGAATATTTGTATCTCGTTTTAGTTATTATAAACCTTTCATAACGTTTGTATCACCAAATAATAAAATAAATTACCATAATTATAAAACCCAATTCTAGTAATCATTTTAAAACTTGATTCCTTCCATTTTGTTCAGCAGTTTCACTTCAATAGTGTGCTTATTTAGGTGAGGCGTATTAGTTTTTTTTTCTTTCTGGCTAGCAGTTTACTTGCTTACTTGTTTGTGGTCTGCAAATGTTATTATGAGTGAGTGGTACCTGGGACCGAACCTAGTGGCCACTTATGGCCCTGTATTCTTTCAGGCCATCATCGGTGTCTTTAAATAGTACTCTATCTGCAAAGCAATTTTCTATTACCCGTAGTAAGTACATTGCTGTATCAAGCATCCTGATGTTGAAAACATTTTGAGTGTCCTAGGTCACTACAGCAGAGTATACCTTGCTTCTGATTGCACTCGTTGCCCTATGTGCTCGTAGTATGTAAATTGCTCCTTGAATTGCATCAAGCATTGATTTTCCACGGCGGAATCCAAAACTGGGCATTGGATGAAGCGTTGGCTTCCAGAGTGTCCTACAGGCGACCGACTATGATATTTTCCAGTACCTTACCCTATGGGTTAAGATTACTGAGCGGCCGCTGCCTTGATGAATGGTTTGGTTTTTTTCTTTTTGGTTGTTTTTTTAGACTAGCCATCTCATCCAAATGTTCGGGAAAAATCCTGCAACCCCAGCGGGGATGGGTTTGGGTACATCACTACTTTGTATGCCTTTACAAGGAGACAATATTGGTGCTATCTGATAGGTCTCTAAAACATGAGTCTTTGCTCGACCGTCTGGGTTCCTCACAAGATGTCTTAGCATCTTAAAATCGCCTACTCCCAGATTTGTAAGAGTCAAAGGTCTGTCATGAGAAGCGTGTGTGTGGTTTCTTATGGTTGTATTTCTGTAAAATTTTAACTGTTTTTACATCCAAAATATCTAACAGAATTAAATAAAAATATTATATTCATTTACAAATGAAAACCTATCAAATTAAATACTTTTCATCAAAATTATATTGCTAGTTTAGTCGAAGAAATGATGAAAAAACCGCGTCCTCGTATTCATATTATTATTATTATTATTAAATAACATGTTATAATGATGATTGGGCAATAAATTCACTATTTGGACAACCCTTAGTTTACGCGGTTGACACATCTTAATTGTTGAATAAGTTGCCACAAACGCGTTTATTGTTTTCGTATGGCTAGTTAGTTTACGCGCGCTTTTAGTGTCGTGATTTCGGAAACAACAAAAGAAAATAACTCCTAACTCCTAATGATTTGGAAATTTCAACTAGACATATATTTATACTACTCATGACTTTTGTTTTTAAGCCAGAAGATATCACTTTCAAACGATTTCCAAGACCCCATACTTAAAGAAAAAATGCAACATTTTAAAAATTTTTATTAAGATTATTTTTTGTGTAAATTTTTACCAGTATTTATTTATATTATTTAATGACTAGTATCGCCCGGAACGTCCACGAAAAGCATTAAATAAGTGATGGATTTGTATCAAGTCATTCGATTCGTGGTTCGGGTGTTTCTGCTGCGACACTTTCTGTCGTATTTTAAGGGCCTTTTACAAAAGAGCAGTACATATCGTATAAGTTTAACGTAATCATTTAATAATAAATGAGAGGAAAAACATAGAACAACAACAACACGGTCTCTCTCGCTCTTGCTCCGCACTCAGGGAACGTCATAATATAGAATGAAAAGAACAAATAATACAACAATAACAAGAACAATACAGAATTCATGAAGCAGCAATAAAATGTTTGGGTGTGATTTTGCAATTTAATCCTAAAAGCGATATATTTTCCTTAAAGAAATCGAAAAGGTAAGTATACTATTTGATTCTTTAGCACAATTTTTTGTTTTAAAAAACCATATTAAAATCGGCTTAGTATAGGTATTTCGCGCCAAAGCGTTACTTATAAAACCAACATAAGCAATTTTATATACGAAATATATAGATTTCCCTTCCCTAGGTTTCAATTCCGGTGAAAGTGTCGAATCCATTCTTTCTAAGCTTATTCACTATCATTTTCTCGTGATGT
Source organism: Amiota minor (assembly GCA_037043295.1). Taxonomy (NCBI): domain Eukaryota; kingdom Metazoa; phylum Arthropoda; class Insecta; order Diptera; family Drosophilidae; genus Amiota; species Amiota minor. Next base: position 54,401 of record JBAMAW010000023.1, read on the forward strand.
TTTGTGGATGATAGAACCGTAAGTCAGAGACCCCAAATATTTTAAATATGTAACAATAATCTTCTATTCACAGTAGAATGAAAGGCATAAAATCCACTTTTTTTCCATGAGCTGTTCCAACAGAATATTTATGATTCCTAAGAAGGCATATAATATTTAGAAGAAGATTTGTTTGAATTACACAGCTCGACAAAAACAAAATATTTTTTTAATGCATGAAATATTTTAGCGGTTATTTACTAATGAGAGGTCGCTGATTTCAAATCTGTCATTATTTTTTTTTTTTTTTTTTGTAGCAGCTACAGTTTTTGAGATACAGCCCATTGCTTTCTTTCTTATCTTTACATAGAGTATTTGTTTATTTATTTAAAATCTTAAACATTTAATTCAAAATTATTTAGTTTAATAATAAAGAATAGTTTAATATTTAAAATACTTGAGTTACACACACAAAAAAAAAAAAAAAAAATACATATTTAGTGTAAATTGAAAAAAATTAAAAATAAAATGTAGCGGTAATTGATTTTGTGTTACTTTTTATTTCTTAGATAATTAATACTTTAAATATAAAACGAAAAAAATGTAATGAAAGGAAAGAAAGATTTACAAGGACATAGGCAACATGACATGAAACTAGTCGTTGTTTAATAGATCTGCATACATTACTTACTATTACGCCTGCATTATTACATAATGGCTAATTTAGTTTAGTTTAGGATCATTATCCTGATAAGTTTTGCTACATTTTGGAGAACAGGTACTGGCAATCCGACCATAGACAGAAATTCCTCCAAATAAATCAACAACAGAACTTAAAACATGATGAAGCAATTGTTTCAACTAACAAGGTTACTCAGCATGACAAAAAAAATGGACAATAAAGTGAGAAAAATTTCTTGGAATTCGAATGGACTACACAAACATATCTTAGAGCTTCAACTATTCCTAAATGAAAATATGATTGACATAGCTCATGAAACTCATGCACAAGCTATCACTACTTGAGCATCCCCGGCTATGAAATATATAGAGCAAACCACCCGGATGATTCAGGACATGGTGGCACTGCTATCATTTTTAAAACAATACACGCCAGGTTGACCTCGAATATTACCATAACGCTCACATACATTCAGCAAAATTGCTACTGGAAGATAAACATGGAGCTTTCAGAATGGCAACTATTTATTGCCTACCTAGTCACACAATGTCAGCAGTTCAATTTAAGGACGTCTATAAAAAGCTTGGTCCAAGGTTCTTTGCAGCGGGTGATTACAATGTCAAACATGTAAAGTGTGGGTCAAGGGTGACAAACACTAGGGGAAGAAATTTTACTAAGTGCAATTCAAACGATTGGGGGATGCACTTGAGTACAGGTAAACCCACATTTTGGCCAGCTGATCGTGCGCAGATACCGGATCTAAGATTCTATTGCATATTAAAAAATATGACTATAATAAACAAATAAATTAACTCTCGGCTTAAACTTTCTTCCGACAATTCACTAACACGAATGGAATAAGTTGTACAATAAAAAAAAGAGATCACCCGGCTGCAAATTGAACAATAAAAGAACTGACCAGACCAGATATTGAATGACAGTGGTACACTTGAATGACATCATTAACAAAGCAGCTGAGGAAAACAACAATAATTGTAAATTGAGTAAAATAAGTTGATTGGAAGTTGTAGACACAAGAATACGCAATTATTTCTTACTTTGTAGTGCTGTTTTTGTTTTAGAATAATTTCTTTTGAAGTTGGTTTTCTATCTTGTTACAATTTTTGTTTTATAATTTACAAGTTGCTAAAATTATAAGTTATTACTTATCATTTTTATCGTATTTTGGCTTATTAATTTGTGCCTCAAAACCGCATTTTGCAAGTATTGTATTTGTACTTTTTAAGGTTCCGGACCCAAAGGGTATCAGACGGGACCCTATTAGTAAGGATACGCTATTCGCCCGTCTGTCTATTCGTAATCGGGCTCTAAAAAAGTAAAATTTTCACAGAATATGTAGTTCTGTCGGAACTCTAAATTACAGTTTAATCGGACCACTAGAGGGTGCACCTCCCAAAAAAACCATCCCTTAAAATTCAGGTTCTTATTAGAAAAACTTTTATGTACTATCAAATCCAAATTTATAATTTTCATAATTTTTTAATGTATGCGTTATTCATTTGTTGGAATAAGCCAAATTGAACCACAAGGGGTATCTCTCATAGATAGTTGTTACAACTCTCTTTTTCATTGCTACCTGCTTTATTAAAATTTTAACAATAAAATTACAATTTGAAATCTTTAGCTGTTTTCAGTTGGCCCACAACAAAACAACCGCTTAATTTCGTAATTTTCCGTGTGGTTGTTGTAGAATTAGACACTAATAAATGTACTAATAATAGGAAAGAGCAGAGAAAACAATGAAGAACAGAATAGAATAGCAATAGCAAAAATAGATAGAGAGAACAATATAATTACTACGATATAAATTATCTTTATACATAAAATTAGAGAGTATGGATTTTTGTGACTACTTTTCTCCTAAACGGCTGGACCGATTTTGATGATTTTTTCTTTTTTTTTTTGTTTTACTTATGCGGTTATTTAGATAGGTATTAGCTATATTTGTATCCGGTAGGTTACGCTGTTGTCGAGATTCAAGCAGTTTTTCACCAATTTTTTAACATATTTTTATCTAGCGCGAAATATACTGAACTGATTTTAATAATTTAAAAAAAAAAAAAAAAACATATAAATACGAACGATTCGAATTGCATACTTATGTTTTCATTTTTTGAAGAAAAATATACTTTTTTTAAGAATTAAATTATTTTAAGTTTTCACAAAACCACACAAAAAGTTACGTTCGTTTATTCGTTGTTCTTGCTTTGCTTCTTCTTGAATTTTGTAGTGTTTTTATTATTGTTGTATTTATTTCCTCTCTTTTATTAGTACGCATAAGACTATTGCCAAGACGTGTTTCATACGTTGCATTATGCGTCTGTGAATTTTTGCTGATTCTTCTTTGGTAACACAAGCTGCTGTCCATACGTTGAGTTTGGCGCCAAGTAATTTTTTCACTTTCCTCTTTATTTGTGTTTCTTTGTGAATTTATCTACTACGGTCGCGAAGCAAATTTGTTCACATTCATTGATACACCGCTGTTTCTGCAATTTAATTTCATCCACCCTCACTCTACGAAATCATACGAAAATATGGGAATAAAAAAGACATGATAATTTGGGCAGAGCAATATTTCAGGCATGGTACAAGAGTTAAAGTTTCCCTTGTCAACAAACACGGAACTCAAGAGAGAGTTCTTCCCATAAAACACAACGTATGAAACGGCACCAAAGATTATTTCATAGATAGTATGCACTTACACCTACGTTTAGAACAGTAGAACTCTCTCTCTCCCTTTCAATTTGGGTTTGTTGATAAAGGAAGTGGGAGGGTCACGGGGTAGTCGTCTGCCGACGTTTTTCTTTTTCTTCTTTCGCGAAATTCGTTGTGAGGGATGTGAGGGGAAAAAAATATGAAAATATTAAATATTTGAAATGTATGTCTGCATTTGTTTTAAATATTGTTGTTGTAAAACTATTCCAAAAACTTTCTTTCATTTCTTTAATTGACTGTTATTGTTCTTGTTGCTTTATTTTCGCTCTCATGTATTATTAACGGGGTATTGGAGTATTTAAGTGCATTCAATGACAATCAAATTAACCTGTAAAACTTTTTGTATCGTGCTTTTATAAAATTTACGTAGTACAATTATTATTTACAATATAATCTAATACAATAAGAAAAAGAAAACATAAAGTTATATTTTCTTAAATAATGTGATATTTCCCTTTATTCGGGCAGGATAACGTTTGTAAAATGTATTTTACAAATTAATTAAAATAAATTTATAATAATTAATAAAAATAAATGAAATGGTCGTTATCCATAATTCATCATAAAGCAACAAAAATTATTCAGAATGAGGATGGTCGTAATTTTCAATCAACGTTTAATATTCAGAACCAAGTGTATCATAAAATTGGTTATTTAATGTCAATATATGATGCCAAGTTGGCCCATGCCACCAAAAAGAGCATGCCGTTAATTTTGTCACACTCACGCCACGACTTAGCAGATTAGCCGGATAGTCTTCTGATGAGTATTAGATCGAAGTAGTCGAATCTTCATGATAATCGGAAATTCCTTGACAAATTTATACCATTCTTGTCGAACTGATATGGGAACCTGATCATTCCAACTAAAATTAATTTTCCTTGTCTGTAACGACGACCAGGCCCTGCCCATCCCATCGGGTCAAATAACCGCGCTATTGTTGATAACATAATTTGGTTTTAAGGTTTATCAACTAGAAGCTCAAAATTAAGTTGAAATCTAAACTCATCCTCTTTGGATTCCACTACATGCTTCAAGCACGATTGCTCTCGTCAGCCTGAAGAGTCAACGACCTCTTGGTTTCCAAATGATCAGAGGGTATGTCTTGTAACAAATCTAAACAATTGCTTGTCCCTTTCCGTCGTTTAAATGTACCACTGTGTAACATACCTATGACTTGAGTCTGAATAGTTTTCCCATCTTCAAGGTTATTTGCCACAGATAAAATATCATCCACATACATTTGATGCTTAATGACATCTGCTGCCAAAGGGTAGTTTTCCCCTTCATCAGCTGTTAACTGCTGCATAACACGAATCGCCAAAAATGGTGCAGACATAGTACCGAACACAACTGTTGAGCATTAATATTCATCAAGGAGATCATTTTGATTATTATGCCACACTATGCGCTAATACTGAGCATCTTCATCGTTAACATCAATACATCTGTACATAGTTTGAACGTCTGCCAGTTGATTAATATAGCAGATAAGTCTGACTGAAGCTTCGGCCAAAAGACTAAAATATGGTTTAACGATCGGCAATTACTCGTTTCCATGAGCCCATCAAATACTACTCGAATCTTAGTTGTAGATGAAGACTCCGTAACAACTGGATGGTGTGGTAAATAGCGGTGTGTGACTCTCCACAGTCAATCGGGAGTGCCTTTTCGATTCTCAGACGCCAATTCTTTCATTTGACGTAACTTCAAATATCCACCAATCATTTCTGTATAAACTTTTTGACGGAAAAGATGTATCCTAATTGGGTATTTTGAGCAATAAGAGAACTATTCGGTGCTCGAAAAACATTGCTCAGTATTAACTCATCGTATATATCACTTTCAAATAAAATGTCGACACCCTGTGGTACAAAATATTTAGGATCTGCTAAACGTAAATGCTTCAAATGTAACCATTCTAATGCAGAGATGCGATTTTCTGGCACAAACTTATTTCCATTGCTGCCTATGCTTCAGTGACTGGTGCATTCGCCAAACCGTTGATTTTGATGAACACCCACACTACCCAAATATGATACAATTATCATTCGATATTGGACGTCGATAAATTTACAGAGTTCTTGGAACGTCGTCGTGGAAATGGATCTTTCCCAATGCACGTTACTTCACCATGTACAATAGTAAACTACGACTTGACTTTATTCTTTAAAATCCACGCCAACCTATTCTAAGGAGCTGATACACGTTCGACTGGTTTGTAAAAAATATTTCAGTGCCCCTGCGTCATCGGTAAGAACATCCGAAATCAAGTATGTAACATCCATTTTAGCACCAAACCACTTAATTAATGTCAAATTGCACTTACCTCGCGTTCGGGCTAGGGAGAGTGTCGAACAAAAATATATTTTCTATCTACCATTTAACAAAAGTTCCTCACGGGGGGCACCAAAAAATGTTGAAGCTGTGCCAATGACGGAGTTCTAAACTGCACGATCTAAAATGCGGTCTGCGTATAGTTCTTTACCGCAGACTGAAGTGATTCGCTCTTGCAAACTATGGTTATGGTTGATGATGATGAAAATGCTGATGCTGATATTTGCTGTAGTTTCTTCACTTTCACAAAACGAATAGGACATTGTTTGAATGTAAGGTAGTTTTTAATTTCCTTTACAAGGTTAGATATTTCAATGTATTTTTTTTTTCTTAACTTAGAACCTGCCTTTTACATTACATGTCAAACTGTATATAATCAATAATAACAAATACAGAAAGTAAAAACCTAAGAACCGTAAAACAATAAAACGTTCAAACATATTCTCAATACATGTTACACGAATAAAACTATCATTGCTGCTATTGTTGTTGTTGCTTTTTCTACTTTACTGTTTGTTTTGCTCTTCTACCTTACTGATCGCTTCTTTTCACTTGCCAAGTTGCGGACTTCTTACGCAGATTACCTAATAATCAAATTAATGTTATAGACGATAATTTTTTTTTTACACACAGCACCGCTGATGAAAAGCATAGTGCATTCTCAACCTAATAATCACAATAGTCATATTTCTATCAGAGAAACCGCTGTAAACACATTTTCAACTCAAATGATATTCTCAAATAACAAAAATAAAGAGTTTGAGCTTATCCATAGGAAAAGGAGGATATACCTATATATTGGAACTAGATCTACCAAATGTTTCAAATACTCTCAGAAAATATATAGAATATAAGGACTTGAGCAAAATAAATGAGACTTTTTTAAAAAGTGGTAAAAAAGTTAGCTTCCGACTTAACGGGTATCATATATCAGATAACACATAATGACAGTTGCCTAAAAGTCTAGGTAATTTACAGAAAATATTTGACAAAGACAACAAAAATTTGACATTTAGAAACGGAGCCGACGTCCTCTGTAGCGTCCTTATAACCGAAGGTCGTCAGGGTGAAGGAGCTTGAGCCACCTCATGGAGATGTTTATGGCAAGAGTAGATGCTAATTTGTTGACGTGCATCTTAAGCCAGTTATTATACCGACTTGATCTGCTAACGGGCCGACAGGATTCGAAGATCCCTGGATATAACATCATTGCGCAGGTATCAAAGAGCGTTTGAAATTTGACGGAGGGCAATGTTCTGCATATTCTGGATGATATATTTGTTGGACTCAGCAGCAGTACCCCATATGGGAATACCATATACCTAGGACGGCACCACTATAGTCTTATAGATGGTTACTTTATTTCTTAGACTAAGTTGACTACTGAGCCGAATGAGCTAGTTTAGATTATGCAGTTTTTGGCGACAGGTAGCAGCAGTTTTGACTATGTGCTTGCGCATATTTTTTTTTCTTGGTGGGAAAGAATTGAAAGTCCAACGAATCTACTATTCGAAGTGTGAGACTTGCACCCACTAAACCCCACCGTCCCAAGTCCTACAGTCTCCCTAGCACTACCGCAAAGCATTACGTCAAGGAGGAAAGAGGGAGCATAACAGCTCAAAGTCTTCTTCTACCGCATTTAAATCAAAATAAATTTACGTTAAAACTTCTTGTCAATATCAAACTAATGACCTATTACTTCTCCATTCGCCTGAACTCATCGTAATCATTCAATACGCCGCAGCTCTGTCATGATTTGAGCTGCGGCCTGGCTTACTGCGTCCCAATTCAGCTGCGAATCATACATGTGGCGGATGCAGTTCGTCACAGTCGCCACGTCACCAAACGCAGATGAGATTATTGATCTGGCAACATCAAATCTTGGGCAATGCAGGAAGACGTGTTCTGTATTTTCGTTTTCGCCTGTGCAACTCGGACAGTAGGGATCATCATCATATCCCCGCTTATGTAGACATTCTTTAAAACACCCGTGACCGTTCAGGAACTGCGCTAGGTGATGGTTGACCTTGCCGAACTTTCTGCTCATCCATTCTTCGACGTTATTAATGAGCTGATGAGTCCACCTGCCTTTGTCAGAACTTTGCCATTCCACCATACTGAGGGCCCTTTCATCTAGCCTTCTCACTTCACCAGTGCTCCTTTTAGCGTCAAACAGCCGACTTATTTCTGCAACAACTATGTCAACAGGCATCATACTTGCCACTACCAGGATTGCATCGCTGGATACCGTTTGAAAAGCAGCACAGACGCGAATTGCACATGATCTGTATACTGCATTCATTTCTCTCATGTATGAGTGTATTTTACTAGCCTCCTTCCAAATCGGCGCAGCATAGACTAGAACCGACGTTACGACACTTGCCAACAGTCGTCGCTTGCGCTCCTGGATCCTCCATAAGTCGGCATCAGGCTTAGAACAGCACCTGATACTTTTGACGCCTTAGCAGCTGTTTGCGCCAAATGTTGCTTGAACGTCATTTTTGAGTCCAATTCCACTCCCAAATACCTCAAAGAGGGCTGTAAAATTGTGTCACAGCGATTTATTCATATCTCTCCGTCTGTCTGTGCATCTATCTATCGGTCTGTCCGCTGTCTATCTGTATGTATGCAAAATAGTCTCTTAGTTTTTAAGCTAGAAACTGAAATTTAGCACGAAGCTTTCTTTGTCGGAATCAACCGAATCGGACCACTAAGGGGTACCCCCCTACAAAGACCACCTCCAAAATTATGTTCTAATTAGAAAAACTTTTTTGTGAAATTTGGAAATTTGGTCTGTCTCATATCCACCAACCATGTAAATTTCAAGACGTCGGACCACTATGAGGGGTACCTTCCATATATTCTTCGAGGAGATGTCTTGTGAGCTTGACGTGTTTTTTCTACTTTGCGATATTAATTCGTTCGTGCTTTTAACTCTTCAGTTATTTGTTTAAATAATTAGTACTTATCATTTTTATCGTGTTTCGACTTTTTAGTTGTGCATAAAAGTGAATTTACAGTTAAATATTTATTCATTTATAAAAAATTATATATTTTTTTGTTTTCTTCTGCACTTGCATTGTTTTCTGTACTTTGCATATTTTTGTTAGATATCAGTAGTTGTTGTTGTCTTACTTTTAAAATAGCAGCACTTCCACCATCTATGGATTATTAATCAGAGTCCGTTATTTTTCATTGTGTATAAATCCCAATAGAAATTTAACGAATTTTTTTCTACTTATTCGCCATTTAGGAACTTGGTTTAATTTGACGTTATTATTTTCTTTTTAGGGTTCCCGAACCAAAGAGTACCATAGGGAACCCTATTGCAGAAACGTCCGTCCATCCGCCCGTCCTCGGACGAAATAGCTTGAGAGTTGATATTTTCACAGAATGAGTAGTTCTATCTGGGCATCAGCATCTAAAACTAAAATATTTTCAAAAACTTCAAGGGGTCCCTATACAAGAATATTTTGGTTTGTATGGCAGCTTCCCATCCAGTAATCCCACGATCTTAAAATTTAAGTGGTTAGTACTATACATCAGAAACTTATATTGTCCAAATTTCAGTGTGATTGGATTGGATTAAAATTCTGGTTCTTATTAGAAAAACTTTTTTGTTTTTCGTTCTATCAAACTGAAATTTAAAGTCTATAAGTTCTTGACACATACGCTTGACATCTGTTAGAATCAGTCAAATCGAACCATTTGGGGGAGTACCTCCCATACAAACCCCAATTTGGTACGGAACCCTCCGTGTACGAGTCTGACTCGCACTTGGCCCATCTTTTATTTTTATCGGCGGTCATCATCTACAGCACTCTATTCCTCTTTCTGTTATAGATCCCATCCCCACATATCGCCTTGATCTTCATCAAAGAAAAAAATGTATATGCTCTCTTATCTTTTTTGAGATAACTAGTAGGGAATACAATTGGGATCAGAAAACAAGATTGGTAGAAAATAGACAAATTGTAGAAACAAAAAAAAAAGTGAAATTATATAAATTCTCATCCAACAAATTACAAGAAAGAAACAAAACAAAATAATCGCCATAAAATAAAAGCAAACCATACAAAAAGGAAAAAGAATAATCTCATTGTTTGACGTACAAGTGCTCCTTAAATAACAACAATTTTGATCGAATGCAACGTACATCTAATAAACAAAACAAAGATGTGGGCACACCGTCAGGAAAGAGATCCCGAGGAGTGCTTTCACCAAAAGTGAACATGCATGATGTGTTAGACGCTATATAATCGGTACAAAGTCGAAATATAAGTTTGACCGGACCACTAGGGTATGTACCTCCCATACAAACCCCGATTAAAATTCAGGATCTTATTAGAAAAACTATTTTGTTTTTTGTCCTATCAAACTGAAATTAAAATGCTATAAGTTTCTGATAAAGGCGCTATACATCTGTTGGAATCAGCCAAATCGGCCTTCACTTGTCTGGCTTCTTGCAACGAAATTACATTACAAATTGCTCCTGTATCCAGCTTCACAGTTATCTTCTTGTCGTTAGCCAATAAATTCACACTCCATTTATCAGCAATTGCATTGACCTCAGCTGTAATGGAACCAACCAAATTGAAGTCATCTTCGCTTTCACTGTCTGTATCACTGTTTATATAGCATCTACTTTTTTGCTTTTATCCACTTTTTGTATTTTTTATTTATTTAAATCTTTTTGTTTGTTTATTCTTATTATCTGACAGATTTGCATGAAACAAAGTGTCCAGACCTGCCACATTTTCTGCACTCTTTTTTTAAATCCGGACAACTCTTAAGTCCAATCGTCGTACAACATTGTCTGCATTGAAATGTTTTATCTATCTTATTTATTTTATCTACCTCTCCATTTATTTCATGTATTTGTCTGGTAGCTTCCCATATACAACCTTCAATATTTACTTCATCGTAGGGTAACTGTGGAGGAGCATCACAAACGAGTAAATCCTGTGCAATGCATAAAATTGCCAGGAATTTGGCCACACACAAAATCGTATTTCACCCTTCGTTCAGTATGAGTAGCTTGTGGAGACTTACATGAAACCGCAACATGTAAACTTAGTCGCGATAGTCCCGATCTTAAAAAAATGCAGTAACTGTGGGGGCAATCATACAGCCAATTATAGAGGTTGTTCTGTATATTAGGAGCTAAAGAACCATTTGCAGTCACAAAAAAATTCCGCCAGTTTTAGGCGTGAGTCTATCCGTACAGAATCAACGACGGTTATGTGTCCACCACCTAATATTCCTTTAACTTCAAATGTGTCGTATGCAGGTGCCCTGTCCTTAGGCGTTCAACAAGAAACTGCGAAAAAAATTGTGAAGCCTAAGACTCTAATGTCTCAACATAATAAACCAATTTCACAAACTACCCCAACTCAAAATGCGTGTAATGAACCAGTGTTGCAACTACAAAGTTCTAGTGAAAATATGTTGCTGGATTTATAACAGACCCTGAATCAATCAATTTTAATGATGAAAGTAACAAGTGGACAACAATGAACATGTGATGATAGTCTGTGAGACTCATTTGACTATTAGAAACAACTTCTTTATAACAGACTACTTAGTTTATACAACTATTCGTCCGGATGGAAAGGCTCATTCATGGTGGTACATGCAATATAATAAAACAGCGTAATAAACATCAGTCTCTAGAGCCATATTCATCTAATTATCTACAAGCAACTTCAGTTCGGATGCAAATGCGTCATGGTAATATGACGTTATCTACTGTATCTTGTCTCCCACGATTTTCAATATCTGCAGATGTGTTTAAAAATTTCTTTGATAGCCTTGGAGCCTAAACACATGTATTGTTGTTTTCGTTTAGTAAATCCAAAAAATCGGCTACTTTATAATACTCTTGTAAATTGTACAAACAAGATAGACTTCATTTCTCCGGGTAGGCTTACATATTGGCCGGCGATCTAAGAAAAACTCCCGATATCATCGACTTTGGTATCACAAATATATATCTAGAAACCTCATATCAGTAGCTATTCATTATGAACTTTCCGATCACTCACCCGTTGATATCGTATTACACGATTTTGCAATAGTGGAGGATCGCCCGAATGTAATAAAACTATTTGGTTGCTCTTTGAAATATATATTAGTTCTCACATAGAAATTGCACCTGCGATCAACTCTGAAAGCGATATCGACAAATCTGTTAATGTTAATATGCCTCCATTAAAAGCAACCTTAAATGAAATTATATCTATTATAAGAACTCAATTGACACCCAAAAAATCTGCTGGTTATGATATAATCGTGCCAAAAATAATAACTGAACTTCCAAACGCAGCAATAGTTTTTCTCTCGTGTCTTTTCAATGCTATCCTTCGAATTGGAATCTTTCCAAAACAATGGAAGAAATCGGTTATCATAATGGTTCCAAAGCTCGGGAAGGATAGGAAATGTCCTTCTTCATTCAGACCTAGAAGTCTACTTCCATGTCTTTCCAAGCTATTTGAGAAGGTTCTTAAAGCCAAACGCAATCACCATTTACAAACAAATAGTACAATCTCAGATCTTTTTTTTTTTTAAATTCATAAAACTTTATTCAGTATGTAGCTATTATACAAAAGCAACTTAACCAAAAGATAAAACATTATTTAACAGGAGCGCAAACTGGACAATACATGTAAAAGACCTTGGGCTTTATTAATTTCAATAACGGTTTATTCAAGTAATAAATGTAAAAGTTCTTAGGTTTTAATAACTCAAAACAACAAAGTAATAAAAATAATACATCCTTCATTTCTCAAAACTGCTCGCTCTCAACTTCTGCTTGCGACTGTTAATACTCTTCTCCTTTATCTCTGACTGCTGCTACTTCTTCTTTCCCTCTGTACTGGTCAGGGATGCCAACCGGGCTACCCTCGTACAGTTGACAGGGCTACTCCATTCTACATTCGGCCATCCTGATAAGTCATCTACCTCAGATGACATGCTGCTCTCGTTATCCTCAACGCCACAACTTCATATTGTCACAACTGGTTGACGTGACGACAGGCCCACCCACTTGCGCTGTTTTTCGGACATCATAACGCTCATTGCCTTTAACATTGGTAACATCGCATGGTCCGAGGTACTCACTCGCCAGCTTCTTACCTGCCACAAACTGTCTGCGCTTAATAGCGACAAGCTCTCCAACCTTGTACCCTTACTCTTACTTTCGCTTCGCATCTCTCTTTTACGATGCTTGAGCGCGGAGAATTTCCTTCTTAGCATCATCACGTAGTTGTTGTCTCTCGTAGTCATAATGAGAGACAATTTCTTTTTCAAGTAAGCGATTAAAACTGTGATTCCAATTGGTATTCATCTTAGTCCCAAATAGCAACTCAAGTGGCGTCTTTTTTGTTGAGCTGTGGATGTACGCATTAATAATTTTCTGTACATTTGGCACCCACGTGTCCCAATTTGTAGACTCTTCTGCTGATATTTTTGATATGATTGATAGTATTGTATTACCCTGTTTATTCGCTCTATTTGTCCGTTACCGTGAGGGACGCCTGTTGTTGTTAAAACATGCTCAATTGCATTTGATTTCATGAACTCTTCAAATGCATTCGCTGTAAACGCTGATCCTTTGTCACTGATCAGTCGACTGTAGACCATTCCTTTATTTTTTTTATTGCTTCCTCGGCGCCTGTGGATTTTGTAGGATATAGCCAAACGAATGTGGTAAATCCATCTACCATTGCGAAAATAAACTTGTACTGCTTGGACGTTGCATCCATGGGGCCTAGATGGTCAACATGCAATGTGTGCAGCGGTACATCTCCTTTATTGTGCGCTCGCTTATGATCTCTCGTTCCATTGCTTTTAGGACTACGATTAAGTCTACTCCTCCAACTGTTTTGCATAGCAAGCCTCCTTTGCTCTTATAATCGGCATATGGGCGACTGGTCAAAATTTCGTTTATAGCCGCAATCAATGCATCATTCTGTTGAGCTGTTTTAATGCAGAAATCTCCAACCTAGTTACCACCATAATTTGAGGGTAACGACTAAGGCAATTTACGTGTTTCAATCTGTGACTTGGTCGATGTTCTACCTCATAGTCAAAATCTTGCAGGTATAGTATCCACTCTGTTACCTGTCGTGGCACGTCTCGTTAGGTTGTGGTTTCTTTCAACGCACTGCAATCAGTGACCAGCTTAAAATGTATACCCAACATATAATGACGGAATTTCTTCAATGCAATGTAAGCTGTTTTAACCTCCAACACGTAACTGTGACGTTCAGACTCAGCATCAGTTGTCTTTTTACTCCAAAAGGAAATGGATGAAGCTGCCCTTCAAACCATTTCAGCAATGCAGCACCAAACCCATACATAGAAGTGTCTGTCTGCACTTCTGTTGAGAGCCAGGGTTGAGGCGTAAATGATGATGTCATCCATTTACAGCTGCATAATATTTTCATCAATAAGATGTTTGTTTGTGTTATATGACTGACAAACCTGACAAATGCAGCTGGTGAGTTGCAGAAACCAAATGGGGCTCGTTTAAATTCAAACAACCCATCTTTAGTTACGAACGCTGTGTACTTTTTGCTAGTCTCCTCAATGTGTACGTGAAAGAACCCATTTTCCAAATCCATGACTGTGAATATTTTGGCGCCTTGCAACTTCTCCAAAACATCATCGATCAACGGCACTGGAAAACAATCTTTCAGGACCATCTTCTTAAGCATTCTGAAATCAACGCAGCTTCGAAGTCTTCCATCTTTTTTTTCACCACCACAATTCGACTAGTGATATTGGACGTTGACTTCCGCACTATATCTTGCTCAAGCCATTCCTCTACCTGCTGCTTAACTGCAAAAGCTTGATTGATCGGTAAATGGCTTGGTGTCGGTTGAAACGGCATGATTGAATTCTCCGGAACTATTTTTAGCATAACATCATCGCTGTTATTTACGTCGACTGGTTGATATGCGTCAATCATTTTTTTCACAACAATTTCATAGTGACTGGGAACGACAATATTGTTATCCTTTTCAACCAAATTGTAGACATTTAGAAAATTCGGCTTGGTATCATATTCGCTCAACAGTGATGAAAACTGATAGCCATATTGATTTATTGTAATTTATGTCTTGTTTCATCAGATCTTATTCTTAATACTATCTGATCCGCCAATAATTCTTCTTCATTGTCACCATAACTGCACCAAACAGCTCACCGTCTTCCTGCTTAATCCTGTGGAATTGACACCTCTCAAATGTCTTGTTGCGTGCCAGTGCGAAATGGGCACCCAATCTTGTTTCTAGTACGATTATATCTTCCATCTCGGCATCAGGAAGTCCAAGATTGTGCATCACACGCGCTGCTTCTCGACCGATCACCACTTGAAAATTTGCCACTCTAATTGTATCTTCTTCATCGGTTAATCTGGAAGCTATTGCATAGCAATCATAAACTTCCAGCCATTCAGTCCACTCTCGTGACGTATTGATCTCATGGCTAATCATTAAGGGCTTAGGTGGTCTAATATTCTTGTTTTTAATTAATTATTCTTATTTTTCTTTCGTATTAATAATTAGTTATATATTTCTTTTATACGTATTTAATTTTATTTCAATTTCACTTTCTTTATATATCTTTTATAACTATTCAATTTTATTTCAATTTAAATTTCGGCACCATGTATTAGGACTATGCATTAATTTTAAAGGTTTTTTCACCAAAAATGGGGCTTTATTTCGATTTCAAAATGGATTGATACATGATTCAAAGTACTGTCCGTCGCTAGCCACAACCTTTTCCCATCTTTCTTTCAATTTCCGGATTCCGTTTCTCCTCGGTATCAAAAACACCACTTTTGAAGCGTCGAAACCAGTACTCACAGGTTGAAATCGATGGAGTATGGTTCGGGTAGGCATCCAACAGCAATTGACGGGCTTGGGTGGTATTTTTCTTCAAATTGAAGCAAAAAAGCAAGGCTTCCCGCAAATTGCGTTTTGACGGCACGAAAGTTGACATACTCGGAGCACAAAAAAACTATGTTGTGTACACTTCAGCGAAATGACAGATACTGGTAAACAAAGCCTAATGATGAGGCTTTGACATGAATATAGTTACAGTATTGCCAGATGCGATACTGTTGTAAATAACGCCATCTGTGTGCAACCTTTAAAATTAATGCATAGTCCCAATAATATAAATGATAGACTTTGCTGGTTGGGTATAAGTCTAAGACTGACTTTATTCACAAGTGTCCATGTTTAGCATTACAAGTGTAACACTACTACTGAGTATAACATATTATGATAAGTAGTGTTAAGTAATATTATGACAATTTTTGCTACTAGTTGTGAAGCAAAATTTTGGCCTGAGCATACTATTGTCCATGAATTTAAACCTTGACGAAAAAAACTACGACCATCTGCTTATACTAGTTAAACTTCACTTTCGAATTCAATCTCGAAAAGCTAATTTTGACATCTATAAATCTTTCTCTTCATCATCAAAATGTTCAACTAGAAATTTCGTTCTCTTATCTACATGCTACATGCACAACTAACTATTCCCTACATGATTCTTTCCGAGTTTTATGCACTTTATGTAATAAATTCTATCACGTCCTCTCGCCTGAGATCTCACCCTCTGTGCTTAACATCATCCTTCTTCGTAGCCTTTGGAAAGTGGAACAAACTTCTACTTGATGAAGTGGACATCGCTATTTGCTCACACATCCCTTCTGTCTCTGACCACAAATGGCTGTGAGTAGAGGCATAGGTTGAAATAAAATTCCTCCGATAGAGATCCTTGGATTTATATAGTTTTTCTTGTTTTTTTTGATTAATTCAGCTTTAATCTCAAATTTAGTCACTGTATTATTAATTATTTTGGTTTAATCTCCTGTATATTAACTCTGTTTTAAGTGACAGTATTTTGTCATCTAAATGAATAAAACATCCAAAATCATGTTCTTTAAAAAACTTTTTTGTGTTTTGTACCTTCGACTTGAAATCTTGGAAGCTATATGTGGCTGAGCCATATCCACCAATCACAAAAATTTCAAGACCCTCGTTGGAACATATGAAACTTGATCTGTGCATCAATTGAAAATGAAACTATTTGGGTTCGAAGTTTGGTATCTATAGTAATTTTGTGTATTTTGAAAGTCCATCAACTAATAGAGAAACGAAAAATTGTTAGTCGTTTACATTTTGTCAGTCTGTGGATATGTGAACATACATATTGGAACCAGCAATATTCATAATTTTTCTATGCGTACGAAATTCCCTATATATTTATGTATTGTTCAATAGATAAAATCGAAAGAACAAGCGTTTTTCTTTATTGTACCTAATTAGCTAGCATACATATACAATAGATTAAAGTGCTAATACGCATTCTTTGAATTGAATACAGAGTTACTCTGAAATGAATTCTGTGTATTGAAATTCCAGTTTCGTGAGGGATGGTAAAACAAAAAAGTGGACACGTAACAACGTAGTGCAGAAAGTATTGACGTATGTATCTCCTAAAGATGTCGAGTTATTCTATTACACATTGTGGTCAAGTTTTTGAGGAATTATGATTAAATAATCGGGTTATGAAGTAAAACTAAATCTCCGAGACAATTGCGAGAGTTAAGGGTTTATTTGGTGGATATTCCAGTGAATGTGTTAGTTTTATGGAATGAATTCATAGAAAGAAGGTTTTCTTATAGCCTTGGATATTTCTTATAATCGAACTCTTCTAATAAACGATTCAGACTCATAATACTTTATGCCAAGAAGTCATCTAATCCCTGTTTATTTCCCTATTGATGTTTGGTATCACTTCTACTCTCTTAATTGTGTTCAAATTACCAATTCTATAATAATACTAGAAAAATAATGTTTCAAATATCAGTCCTAAAAGTAGTCAAGGCATTGCTGAGAGTTCTGAATTCGGGAGATAATAGAGACAAATTATTTGTGGAGAAAATAATTTTGTTATGCGGTAATCAGACCTTTGAAGTTGTTTCTCATGGTTAACGTGTTACCCTCAATGAAAATTGTATAACATCGTGGTCTGAATTTTAAATCTTTTATTGTTACTTTAACTCGAAATATGAGAGCCCTTCCTCATGAAATTCAATTTGTTCAGTTTCTTATGTTACTTGATAATGGTGAAATGGAAGGTTTTCTTCAGTTAGGTTCGGATATCGCTGAAATACCGAATCATTCAATTTGTGAGCCTCAATGATATATTCTTGGAAATTTTTCAGAAATCATTTTATCTGCTGATATTTTGAATTCAGTTGTTTTGGTTCCAAAAAATGGTTGTTCATTTAAAAATTAAGAGGTCTTAAAACAAATGCCTGGACAGAAGGAACAGGCATACTACAGCTTTGACAACATTGTCATTGATGACGCACGTGAGCATAATAATTTTCGTATTGAGAATTTGAATACTGTATCAGTTAGTGCTCTGCCTCCCCATAAATTGATTTTAGAAGAAAAGTGTATTGTACTTATTTTCACAAACAGAATAACACAATAAAAAAATAATTATTTTTTCTAGAATGCGGTCGATCGTGTCGGCCACAGATTCCCCTAGTAAGTAATAATACAATAATTAAATCTGTAAATTGTAATGTTAATTAATACTTGTATAAATTAAAGAATATAAGAAATTATCAAGGAAACAATCAGAATTTCAAAAACACACTACTATTCATAATGATTATTGAATTTCTTGTTCGTGAGTAATAATAATAATTGTTAAAACTGAAACATAATTAAATAATAATAATAAACTTATTACGAATAGACAAGATGATATTATTATTTTAATTTCCTACTTTAAGTTTATTTTTATTACTCTTAAGTTGACAATAATTTGTTAAAATCAGTTAAATAAATAAATAATTTCTTTAGAGTTTTGAGCATAGAATATATGGTATTATGTGTTCACTTCAGTGGTATTTTTAAGAGAGCCGATGGAAAAAAACAAATGAATCACAGTAGTTTGCTTATCTTGGCGCTTATCTTTATTTTCCTTTTTACTTACACATAATAAGTGATGAGCCTGATGACTTGTTGACTCGAGCATTTTATATTTAAAAATAATCTTTAACTTAATTCGCACGTTGATCAGAAAACTCAAAAGATTATTTTTGACTTCCTTTAACTACGTGTAATACTAGTTTTAAGTGTGCAGTATAGAGAGGCTGCTTGCAAAAGTGCAAGGACTCCTAGAAGCCTTACGGCTCACTTTGATGCCTGGTTTGGGCTGTTTTAAGCTTCAGTGTCCTAACGCTAACTGAGTGTCCTTACTAGTCTAGCAAGTGAGCGTAAGTAAGAGGTATAGCAAAAGTCTGTACCGAAACCAACAGAGTGCTCATAAGAAATATAAATTTATAATCTAAAAAAGGCGAGGACAGACAAACAGAAATTTAGATTCATTCACACTGATCATGAATAATTCATATGCAGATAAGTACATACATATTCACATATACATACTTATGTATACACTTAATGGAAGTTAACTGAACTCTTTCTAACTTTACCACAAATTTAATACATGTATACATACTAATTATACAATAATGTACATACATATAAATATAAGATAATTCATTAATAAAATGAAATAAATCACTTTTGCATATTAGGTGAAGACAAATAATTCGAAAATTATTTTAGAAAATTTTAAATTTTTGTGAACTCACAGGCATGCAAATTTACAATACAAAGTGATTCAAAAATCATATTTATATAAGTACAAGAAAAAAAATTATAAAGATGCGTTCACAAAATGTAATATTTTATATGTATAGTGAGAATTGCATTTTATAAAGTAATCTATATCGAGACTTTTTTCAAGAAAAAGGACTTCCATTGCGGCACCTGAAAAGCGATCTTTGGAAGCCTACTTTGCCGTACAGCCGAGACCATCTGGAGAGAAAATTGCTGCCATTGCCGAAAAGCTGGATTTGAAGAAAAACGTGGTACGAGTCTGGTTCTGCAATCAACGGCAAAAACAAAAACGTATGAAATTTGCTGCACAACAACACTGACAATCAAATAATACAGCCACACAATTAGGTATAGTTAGTAGTGTGACTCCATCAATGACTGGCCACGGTTCAGCAGGATTCGGATACTGATAGTCATATATGACGGTTGCCGCAGCAGCAGTAGTGGCAACGGCAGCAGTAGCAGTGGTAAAACCGACAGCAACGATGATAGTAACAGCGGCTACATCACCAACATCTCCAACATATGTTGCATCGGCGGCAGCAGCAACGACAATAGCTAGCAATGAATTTGACAGCGGTGGCATCTGTAGTAGCGGCACCTTCAGCGAGTACTACCTATAGAAAACATATTATTAACTAACCAACCAACCAACAAGAACTCTACAACAACAACAATACTAACAATTTATATATAGATATAATCCTTAATCTTTATCTAGTCATCTATCCGTACATCCACTGGCGGACTAGTGGCGGGGAGAACCTACGTGACGGGCGTCCACCGCGGACCATTAATCCATAGACACTTCCATACAGAAATCCCACAAAAAGATGGAATGACAACATACAATTTGCAAAAACAAAAAAAAAAATTAAAATAAAAGTTAGAAATTTCCTGAACGTACCGAGTGCCTCATTTAGTTTTGGTGGCACGGGCTTCCGTCGATCTTATTCCGCGAGTGGATGAATGGATATCCATCATTAAAAAATATCAAGACTAATTTTAATTCGACAACACACAACGCCCGCTCAACGCCCTATCACCGACAGTTTACCCTCCTCCTAGTAATCCATTTATTATTGACATTTTTTTCCTAATAAACAGAATAAAGAGATAGAAAGATCATTCCTTATCATTTGCATCACTACCATCTCCTTTTTGAACACCATCATCAACGTCACATATTCATTTATTTTGTCAACAATCGCACATTTGTCATTTGATGAAATCCTTCGCGGCTGGGCCTACTAATAATTCATTTTCATTGTGACAAAACAAAAATATAAAAGAAAAAATATATACCAAAAAAAAAAGCTCAAAAATATAAATGAAACCAAGGCAAGGTACAGAAACAATCGGTTAACCATTAAAAGTTGAAACACAGCGAGAAACAACAAATTAGATACGAATTATGAAACAATGGACCAACAATACACAAATGCAATAATTTATTTAAAGAATATAAATAAATTAAATAATTTTCAATTAACAAAACAAAAAAAAAAATGAACAAATTTTAAGAGGTGAGTAACTTTTATTATGAAATGCGACCTTTCCTATTAGCAGATAACCGAAATTAATTGGATATATGGTAATCGATCAAAATTAATCAAATTAATCATTTATGATGACTTCAACAAATCATTTCTATTGCATTTTATTTTCTATTTTCTTTCAATTCGACAGATATAATATTTCCTTTTTACATTGGAACATCACTGCACTGAATTTCTATTGCAATCAACAAATAACTGTACAACAATGCAATATTATACTCTTGTTGACTGTGTACTTTTGCCTTCAATTGAAAAATGTTATACCACCCATCGTTATGTTATCGATATCGTCTATCCATCGCTCGATGAATCGAGTAACCATTTAAACGAAATGCAACGAATTGAATATTGAACGTTAGACGGCAGAGGACAGTGAAAGGAACATTTCTAATGCAGTAGAAGTGACTCCAATTGGCAACAATTTTTATACCTTCATTCGTATAGAATAAAAAAAAAAAAAAAACTAGACACAATACTCACACACATATACGTGTACGCACAGAATTCATACTGTTGTATAGATCCACAGAAGAAACTTGAATGTAAGTGAACACATCTTTAATAAGATAACCTTTTCCAAATTCTTGCAACATATAACAAACACATGTGTGTGTATGTGTGTGTTGCTGTGAAAATTTGAAAAAGATTAACTTTCTTACTCGCACTCTCATTATATTCTTCACGCAGTGAATAGTATTATATGTTTGTCATGAAGTTTGTAACAGACAGAAGGAGACATCGGAGACCCCTTAAAGTATGTCCATTCTTGATCAGCTCGACGGGTCGAGTTGATTAAGCCATATCCGCTGTCCGCCCATATGTATGCAAACTAGTACTTTAGTTTTTAAGCTAAAAAGTCAAGATCTTTTCGTTTCCTTTTTAACCAAACGCGGTAAATTTTTCGGAACCAGACGAATCGAACCACTTGGGGTGGTACCTCCCATATAAAGTCCCCATTAAAATTCAGGTTCTTATTAGAAAAACTTGTTTGTTTTTTGTACTATGGAATTAAAAAAAAAAAACAATTATAATTCAGATTCTTATTAGAAACACTTATTTGTTGTTGTATTTATACTATCGAATTGAAATTTGGACACTACAAGAATCTAATATTGGCGCTGTACATATCTCCGAATCAGTCACATTGGATGAACTTAGGTTCTTCTTAGAAAAACTTATTGGTTTTCTCTACTATTGAATTGAAGTTTTGACACTATATCAATCTGACCCACATCCACCAACCGTATACATTTCAAGAACCTAAAATTGCTGCATCGTGTAGCTCCCATACAAACGCAGATTCAAATTCATGTTCCTAAAAATATTTTGGTTTTTTTTTTTTTGTTATCTAACTAAAAATCTAGACAGTATAAGTGTCTGAGCCATTCACCAACCATGTACATTTCAATACCCTAGGATTACTGGATCGTAAAGCTCCCATACAAATATTTTTATCTAAGTGTTGAAATGCTGTATGTGTGCTGCCTCTACCCTAAACATAAGTCAAATCAATAATGTAATATTTCTGAATGTCAATCACAGCAGCTTAGGCAAAAACCTTTTGTAGGGGTGCGTGAAGAGTATATCAACTTCGGCATAGCCGAGGTTAACCATTTTTTACTTGTGTTTTCATAGGGCTAAGAAATGTTATCCTATATACAATATTTAATATTAAGTTATATAATACAATAACAATATAAAACAATATAAAGAGAGAGAATTTTTTTTTTGCATAAATATAAGTAAATGAATTACAATTACTAATTAAATTAATGAAAATCAATGAGGTTTTAATAACTAACAAGCAAACCGGGTGAGATATGCAACGAATTTATTATGTTGCCAAACTACAAATAACTGAGAAAAGAAATATATTTGAAAAAAAAAAAACAAATCAGAAAAACAAAAAAAACAAAAAAATAAATAAAAGAATAAAAAGCAGAAACATTAACTCTTTAAAAAATAAGTATAAATATTTATGTAATTTTTTTTTTTTTTTTTTTAATATATATTCGTAATTAGCACATTTGTTAGTCAAAACTAGAATTGTATATATTACAAAAAACAATATACATAATATACATGCAATATATAAAAATATAATATAATATTGGGTACATAATACATTATCTGCGGTATGAATGCTTGAATGGGAAAGGAAGTAGAAAGAGTAAAAAAAAAAAAAACAAACAAACAAATAATTATAATCAAACTTAATAAAAACTATGAAGAACATGCTAAATAAAATATTGTAATAATAAGTAATTATAAAGCGAATTTTAAACAAATTAGTTTCGTATTAAGAAAAAGAAGTGAATTTGTATATTGAATGTACAATATATACACACACATACCGCGGTTATGCGACAGATAAAATGTTTCACCCAAGCGCACTCGAAACGTTTATTTTTTGGTGCTTATGCTTGCGATGTCATTGCGTCATTATTGAGAGCGCATTTGTGTTTACATAAGCGAGGTTGCCATAAAATATAATATCCAAAATAATTTATTTTAAAAAATTTCATTACATTCCATAAAATATAAATGTGAAAACTCGTCTCTATTTTTAATAATGTTTCACAATGATTTTTTCAGTTTATAATTGACAAAACCAATAAAAAAAATTAAAATTAAGCAAAATACTTATATCACAGGGCAACTCTGCACGAAACAACATTTTGCAGCTGAGTTAAGAACTGTGTAATAGCGCTAAGCATTTATGCTACATTTCATAACGCATTCAAAAATAAGATCGGGTTTAAAATGCAAGCTTTGTAAAGGCGCTTCGTGTATGAAAAGCGCATTGTATAAGTTTTTATGAACGCATTCTTAATCAAAAAACTCTTGGGCGAAACGTTTTAGCTGTCGCATAAGCTGGGTAATACATTTGTACATATGATCACACAAATTTAAACATACGGCAATTGAAGAGAATTAAAATATGTCTTTGACCAGACCAGAACATTAACTTCATTAGGTTCATCGAAGCTTACATATCTTTCACATCCAAGCTAATTGCAATTTTTTTCAGGGTAGTTGAGCACAGAGAAAAACTCTATCAACACAACAAAAAAGTTTCGACTTTGTTAGACAATTCTGAAACCTCTATAAACAAATCCTATAATAGGATTCAGAATCAGTGCAGCGGTTTCATCCTGGAGTAACCCGATATCGGCAAAGCACAATTCAGCTCAACTGCAGATCCCTGCAATAACAACAACATATAGTTATTTCCAAGTTCTTCATTAGAATTATCTTTTCATTAGAACCAAAAATTTATAAGTTTGTGAGTACAGTGGACTTCGACCAAAGTATTTTCTGGCACGATTTAAGCAATTGGAGAACTATTGTAAATCGCTTCTACTTGTTTTTAATTTCTTCTAACTACTAAATCTATCCCAAGCCACTCTGCCAGAGCCCGCGCGGGCCATTAAAAACAGAACAATATCGGGTAAAGATCACAAATCCATTCTATACTGAACTTCTGAGGTTACTAGACATACAATTAAACTTATAGACTACTTTGTAGCTACAGACATGACGTCGTCAGCTACATATACTTATCATGCAATATAAAATTGAGTTTCACAATTAAGCCCATTAGCGATAACATTATTACTACTAATTGTATTCAATATTTAAATGAATGTTATGAGTTAAGGTGTGTTAATAGAGTAGATTTTAGCTTTTCGGAAGAAATACACTTAGATACTACATTGTAGTGTAGGTTGTAAGATTAACATAGAACGCAAAAGGATCATGCTGTAAATAAGTGGTCTCACAGGTGCTAACACATATAAGGAAATTATTGCTTGTAACTCGAGAAGGGACATAAAAATTTATGTTACAAAGCAAAGATGGAGGAATAGATATTGCCAACAATAAGATTATGCATTAATGATACACCAAGACTCGACCTACGACTGGATAAATTCGGGAGGTGGATTAAATTAAGATGAAGATTAAGAATTTTTTTTTTAACGTATTCAATACTATCACTATACTGTTTGAAATGTGGGTCCCACACACATGAAGCGTTTTCAAGAATTAGTCTGACCAAAGTTTAATGTAGTGATTGGATTCTCAGTAGCCGTGCTGTTCGTATCAATTATGTAACAAGGCATGGTAAGCTGGTGATCGATGAGGAATATTGATATTTGGCCAAGCTTCCGGTTACCAGAAGCAACAGCAACAGCAACAGTTGCAACACTAGGAGCAGACGCACCGAGTCGAGAAAAAAGTTAGTCGAATGAGAAGAATGTTGCAAGCAGCATTCGTTTAAACGTTGTATTTTTTATGTAAATCCTCTGTAATTCAATTATAATAAACGATTAACAATCTTAAATTTAGGGGCTCAAACGTGCCCAATCGCAAACATGTGAAATTTCATCTCAACCAATACAGAAAGCGTATGAATGTGCATGTTATGATAATGAAAGGCCACAGCCGGTACCAGGAAAAACGATGCCAGAAACGTCGTCGCAATTAAATAAAAAATACAGTATATGAAGAAGCATGATAGTCGAAAACAATGCATTGCTGCAGCAGCTTGTTCAGTTACTAACCCGGAAAATCCAAGCGGAAGGAATTATAAAGGTTGGGGGAAAAGTAGTGGTGGTAATTTTTACAAAATTGTTTCGGGGCTTTGATGTGAAAAATATGTAAGTTATGAAGTGGTTTACAAATTTTGAGCTGAACACCGATGCTTATGGACTCAACAAGAAACAGCCTTACGTACAGGAAACTCTGAAAACGCCTCTCAAAGCTCCTTTGTTCCTAGAATCGACGTTAGTATATGAGTTCGACCGATTACCGAATTTCAAAGAGAAAGTGCAGTGCTTTAATCCACAAACAACTGAACACGTGGGTAAAATGACAAGACGAAGGTTTCCAGGAGTAAATATTGCGAATGGAACGTTTTGCTGTGCGTGATTGATTGATGGGTGTCGTAGAGAGCTGAGAGATAATTCGAACTGTATGAAGTGAATTAGAATAGGCAACAAGTGGATGAAAGGAAAAAGTTCTGTAGAATCGAAATAACAACAACAATAAGGTTGCGTATGGAAAAGGTGAAAAGATGCAGCACTCTTCTAACTGTGGATCGATAGATCACTTACGCAAAGATTGTAAAGCCGATATTAAATATTTCTGTTGTAATATGTAAAAAGAATGCACTTAATTCGTCTTCGAGCTGTCTTGCTGATTGGACGTTTACCTCGCAACTAATAAATTTAATTTTTTTATTAAAGCCTAACAACCCCAATAATGACAGCGAGAAATGCTTATTTCTCGTTTGTCGCTAATGATACCAAGAACAAAAACAAAGGTTCCTTATTAACCGCACAGCAGCCCGTAGATAGACCACGATCTTGCTTTCCTGTTCTGTCTTCTAGCGCAGTAAGCACTAGTCACTCACTCCCATGGAGTTCCCAGTTCCTTTCCCCTCAACCACCTTTTTTTGCAAACCCAGAAGCAACTGAGTTTAATACTGCAACAAACACAGTACAAAGCACAGCTTTTACTTCAACAGATAGTGCAGTTTCAGGAACAACAACAGTGTTCTCAGCTATTGCTTCGATTGCGTCATCACATGCAGTTACTGTAACAACAACAAACACCAAAACATTTAATAGCGATAGTAACAACCCAATGCCAGAACAAGCAGTCAATAGAAAAAATTCTGCTACGCAAGCTAAAGCAATCAAAAACACGACTGTATCACCAGCAGGTAGTCAAAATCAGCGCATACAATACGGGTCTCTGGAAAATAAAGCTGCAGTGCAGACAAGCATTGACTGCTACATAAAAATCCACAATAAACGTAAACTAAGCCCGCAAAAAAGGAATAATGCTAAGAAAACGTTTTTGGAAAGTAATAGGTTCCAGCTACTACCAGATGAACCTAATAAAAACGATGACAATAACGCAGCAAAACCCAAAACCGCAAAACCTCCCCCAATATATGTTCGTGAAGAAAGCTCGAATAGATGCTATCCAAAGAATAGTTGGCAATAATAACTTTCATATTGTCCCTATTACCAAGGGTAACATAAAAGAAACTAAGGTCCAAATTTATACGGAAGCAAACTACAGTTTTGATTTTACAGATTGTATCGTTATTAAGAGTGCACTGGAAGAAAAACGGTTTGAGGTCCAAGTAGTGATATTTTTAATAAAAATAAAATTCCACAGCCATAGTACAAAATTGAGTTGGTCCCAAAGATGCAGCATTTAAAGAAAAATGAAGTGCTTCCCATCTACAACCTTAAATATTTACTTCATCGAACGGTAACTGTGGAGGAGCCTCACAAACGAGTAAATCCAGTGCAATGCACAAATTGCCAGGAATTTGGCCATACAAAATCGTATTTCACCCTTCGTTGAATATGCGTAGCTTGTGGAGACTTGCATGAAACGGCAACCTGTAAACTTAGTCGCGATAATCCCGATCTTAAAAAATGCAGTAACTGTGGGGCCATCATGCAGCCAATTATAGAGATTGTCTTGTATATAAGGAGTTAAAGAACCGTTTGCAGTCACAAAAATATTCCACCCGCTTTAGCCGTGAGGCTATCCGTACAGAATCAACGACAGATATGTGTCCACCACCTAACATTCCTTTAACTTCAAATGTGTCGTACGCAGGTGCACTGCGCTAAGCCGCTTCACAACAAACTGCGAAACAAATTTTGTAGCCCAAGGCTGGAATGTCTCAATGTAATGAAAAAATCTCACAAACTACCCCAACTCTAAATGCGTGTAATGAGCCAGTGTTTCAACCACATAGTTCTAATGAATCTATGTTGTGTGAATTTATTACAGACCCTGAATCAATCAATATATGAGGAATGAAGACATCCACAAAGACCTGGAAGTACCACCAGTAAAGGAAGAATGTTCCAAGCGTAAAGCTATTTACATGGACAAACTAATTCGAAATGTTTATCCCCTAGCCAGAGTCCTTATCCATACAAGGAACTCATCTCGTCTGATTCGTAACGATCGTGCTGCCCTTTTGCTTACTTAGAGGCTCGTAGTGCTGAGTGAATCCCTTCTTCTTCATTGTAGGAAGGACACACGTGTATTTGATTTTAAGAGTTGAAACCTCATTGTTAGTCCTATTCATATATATAGGAGATTCAATAAATACTATCAATATAAAAACAAAAAAAAATCTAGTAAGAACGTTATCTTCGACTATGCCGTGGATGAAGTACTCTTCACGGGACGCAGTGAATGTTTAATTGTGGTATTCAAATGGGTGGTTTGTATGGGAGGTATCCCCTTAGCGGTCCGATTCAGCTGGTTCTGACAAATGTCCTGCGCCTGTCTTGGAAACTGATAGTATCAAAATTTCAGTTCGATAGGACAAAAAACTTTAAAGTTTTTCCAATAAGAACCTTAATTCAAATGCGGGGTTTGTATGGGAGGTACCCCTTTAGTGTTCCGATTCAGCTGGTTCCGAAAATGTCCTACGCCTGTCTTGCCATACAGAAAACGATGCCCTCAATACAGCAGAATTATTAGATACCTCACCTAGAGGGGAAAGTGATGAAAGTTATAGGCTGCATTACCCATAATAAGACGTTGGGTAAGAAAGAAGGATTCCTACACCAGTTGGAAAAAGGATTAAACCCATTGCACACGTTGCATGTGGATCATCTTGGACCAATGGACGCCTCTGCAAAGCAGCATAAGTAAATTTTTGCTATGGTCAACGGATTCACGAAGTTTGTGTGAATTTATGTGACAAGGACAGATAAAGCGTGCAAACCAGTCAATACTCACCAGTATTGGTAAGCTATCTTTGGAGAACCCAGAAAAATGGTTCAAGTTTTTGGCCAGAGTGTAAAGAGTCATCAACAGCACAATCATCATATCAACGAAGAAGTCACCATTCCAACTCATGTTTGTTATTAAAAACAACGCTGAATTTGAATCTTTTGAACCTTTTAAGTCTATGCGGCAGTGACGGCGACATTTTTTCAACACCATCTACTCTATCATCATTATCAAAACAATCTCTCTCTTGCTTCGCTCTTAGTGAATATTAGAATACAGAAAGGACGAATAGTGCAGTAATGTTCAACGTACTCTGTTAATAATGAACGGAAATGAAAAAATACAACAATGATAAGAACAATATAAAATTCAAAGCATTAAGCATTAACGACGGATAAGCGAACGAAAATTTTTATGAGTGGTTTCGCAAAAACTTCAGTTTAAAAAGCTTATTTACCTTTTAAAGGATTAAAAAAAAGTAAGCATGCCAACACAATGTTGTTGTTTAAAAAAAATCTGTTGTGTGTTGTTGTTTGCGTTGTAACGCGGTTATCTTTAACACCTTTTCTTACCTAAACCACTGGACCGATTTTGATGAAAATTTAGTGCTCGCGGTTATTTTTTTGTTTTCTTTTTTTATTTGTAATTTTAGATTTAGTTATTCAATAGTAGTTTCTGAGATTTAACAAGATGTCGTGATTGTGATATATTCTGTTTCAGCTTTGGACCTTTTGGGCTTTGGTCTTTTTGAACTTTTCTTCTTTTAAACTATTGAAATTTTAAGTCAATGCGGCAGCGATGGCAATGTTTTTTTCTTGTCCCCTTGCGAGCTTTTGTAAAGTAATATGTTTTTTTTTTTTTTTCACTGTATTTTTATTTGCAACTCTCCCAAAGGGGAGAACCAGCGAATTTTATGAGTTGAGAATGACATGTTACTTAAGAGTTGTATTTAAATATATTATTGATTGAAGAACATCGCTTAGTCTTCCGGTGATCTGAAAGGGAGATCCAGGGGATGGTAACGCTTTAACCTACGAGTGTGCAAGCTATTGTGTAACAAATTGACAGCTAGGTGATTTTCATGTGATTCAAGTCGAAGAATATGTTTCTTACTGCGGTTCACAATTTCCTCATTTACAGTTAACACCTGCAAGTCTCTGTGGATGACTGAGTTGCGGACATACCATTCAGCGTTGACAAGCCTCCTTAAAACTTTGGACTGAAAACTTTGTATAATTTTGGCATTTGATTTTGAAGTTGTGCCCCAAAGTTCAATGCCATAAGTCCATACTGGTTTGAGGATGGTTTTGTAGAGAAGGAGCTTGTTATTTGTGCTTAATTTTAAATTGTGCCCCAAGAGCCATCTCATCCTGATTAGTTTGAGGTTCAGTTGTTTCCTTTTGTTTTTAATTTGGGATCTCCAGGTCAAACGCCTATCAAGTGTTAATCTAAGGTACTTCGCTGAAGTGAAAGTTGGTATGTTATTTCCGTTTAGCTGAACCGGGGGACAGAATGTGTGTCTCAGAGTGAAGGTGACATGAGAAGATTTATCTGCGTTGACACCAATATTCCACCTTTTAAGCCATGGCTCAATAGTTTTTAACTGATTCTGCAATCGATGAGGCAGTGGTTGGGTCAGGGTGAGACGCCAGAAGAGCTGTGTCATCAGCGTATGTAGCTAACATCAGGTTATCATTACTTAGAATCGCTAAGTCAACAGTATAAAGCGTATAAAGTATTGGCCCTAGCACACTGCCTTGTGGCACTCCAGCTCTGATTTGCTTTATGTCCGACTCTTTGCCTTCACATCTGACATAGAAAGTTCTCTTGTCAAGGTAAGACTTGATGACCAAATAGTACGGTGCTGGGAGGAGTTTCTTCAGTTTAAAAAGCAGTCCTGGGTGCCATACTTTATCAAACGCCTGACGTATATCCAGAAAGGTAGCTGAGCAATACAATTTGCTTTCGTATGCTTTAAGTATTGTATATGTTGGACCACTCTGTGACATTGCTCAGGTGTTCCATGCAACCTCTTGAATCCAAATTGGTGATCAGGGATCATGCGTCCATCGTTCAGCAGCGGGAGCAGTCTCATCAGAAATATTCTTTCGAATATCTTCGAGAGAATGGCCAGCAGGCTAATTGGACGGTAGGAGCATGATTTATGTTCAGGTTTCCCTGGTTTGGCAATCATGATTATCTCAACGCACTTCCATTGAGCAAGGAAATGACTGAGCCTCAAAATGCCATTGTATATCGCGACAAGTAGTAACAAGGTTTTGTTGGGCAGGGCTCGGATGGCGAGAGCATCTATTTTATCATACCCAGGGAATTTTTTTGGTTTAAGGCAAGCAATTTCATTTTTATCTTCTTGTAGCTCAACAGGGCGTATTGGTAGATCCATCTGGCATGCAGAGTCAATGAAACTGATCGTATCTTGTTCATCAGCGTTTGAGCAGAAGTTGAATGGGGTGAAGGTTGCTTTAAGATGCCTGGCAAACTCCTAAGCCTTGTCTTCACCAGACCTACACCAGGTACCGTTTGGACTCTGCAGAGGCACCTTTCTCCTTGTTGGTCTGTTAAGGTATCTTGTCGCTTTCCATAAATTATGCTCTGCACTCCCTGGTTCAACTTCTGCAAGAAAATCTGCAGTTGCCTTGTTTTTTGCCTCAGCCAGCACCTTTGTCAGTTCTTTCGTAGCTCGATTGAGTGCCATTTTATCCCTCGAATTTTTAGAGAGATGCCAGACTCTTCGTAGTCTTCTCTTCTCTCGTACCATGTCAGCGATTTCAGGGGACCAGAGATGGAGGTCACTCTTGTAATGAGTGTTTCTGCCAGAGGGGGCGGGCGTTGAGCGAGTTGCAGCTTGATGGATGTTTATTGCCAAGTGTTCTATTGGAGCTTCAAAGTCAGCGCCAGTATTGAGATAGATATCTGGGTTAACTGTGCATTCAAGCCAGGTTTGATATTGATTCAGGATGGTGCTTCTTCTAAAAATTCTGCCAGGTTTGTGTGCAACGTCAATAGGAACATTAATCTTGACTAATACAGCTGAGTGATCCGAGCACAGGTCATGAAATGGTGCAGTTGAAATTTTTTTAGGGTCAATTCCTTTGCTCAGGGCAATGTCCAGCACATCAGGGATCTTCTGTGGATCTTGTGTGGGCCAATATGTTGGTTCACCTGTGGAGTGACTAGTGAGTTGCATGGTCCGCATGCATTTATACAGGGCAACGCCTTTTGAATTGGAGAGTCTGGAGCCCCACCAAGTATTCTTTGCGTTAAAATCTCCACATGCTATAAATCTCTGTCCAAGTTTACCAAGGACTTGCAGGAACATCGACTGCAAGACGTTGTGTCAGCTAAAGTAATATCTCCAAAACAAATTGATACTTTCACTACCGCAGCTTGAAATCAGTCTAGTGTGATCGAACCTTGTTCGGCAAATCTTATAGTAGTTTTGATTAGAATTGTTGCACCACCGCGAGCTCTGCCCTGGATTTTAAAGTAGGATAAGGAGTTTAGGTGTGATTCAGATAGAAGTAGGACATCAATATTGTTGGTTTTTAAAAAGTGTTCAACTATTCGCCTATTATTGCATAGGCCGTTTGCATTCCATATAGCCATTCTAAGGTTTACTTGCATAAGTTTGCCAACATATTGGTGAGCATCTGAGCGAGCTGCAAAGTAAGCTGGACCGCCATTTGCTGCATCATCTCATTAACGCGTGTCATGATTCTCTCTTCACTGAAGCCAGAATTGCCAATCGGTACATTACTGGGCATCTTTTCACTTTCGTAGGAGATATCTCGTTGGGCAGTTGCGTTACCCTTGGTAACTCCAGCATAGGAGAAACGGCTGCTTGACTGCCAGGCTGTATTGGTTCGTTGATGTCCTGATGGTGCCGATGAACGAAGAATATTTTTTTCTTTTTTTTTTTTGCGTTCTTTATTATTTATTGCATCACTTTGCATACAACACAAAGCCTAACAATAATTGAGAAATCTTAAAAGCTAATGATGTTTTAAAAGTTTCTATAGTGGTGAGCTAAAGAAACTTTCCAGTGTTGCGTGGTCCTCCCAGGTTTATGGGGCAGGAAAGTCATTCCGACGAAGGCGTGTGCGACAACTCATATAAGATAGTGATCGAGCTAGTGGATTAGGATGTTCCGAGAGCTTAACAAAATATTTTTGTTTCATTTTGTCCAATTCGGTTTTAATTAGTGGGACGTTAAGGTCTCTGTGGATATTTGCGTTCGAAATGTACCAGGGAGCACCTGTTAAGAAACGAAGTATTTTTGATTGGGCTCTTTGGATGACTTCAACGTTACTTGGGCTTGCATTCCCCCAAAGCTGGGAACCGTATATCCAGATAGGCTTTATTAAGCTGTTATATAACAGCACCTTTAGTTCGAGGCTTAGCCCAGATCTTGGGTTTAAGAGCCAGTGAAGGGACTGGGCTTTTAATTTCATGGAAATTTTTTTGGCTTCTATATGCTTCCGCCAGGTGAGTCGTCTGTCCAAATGTACTCCTAGGTAGGTGACTTCAGTACAGTGTGGTACGGTGGTGTTGTTAAAAGTAATGGACGGACAGTCTCTCTTGTTTAAGGTGAAAGTTACGTGCTTGCATTTATCCGGATTGACTTTTATACGCCAATTGTCTAGCCAGTTCGATACCAGTTGTAAATGATCACTTAGCTCTTTCGTCGCTTTTTTGGGGCAGCGAGAGTGACTGATGATTGCAGTGTCATCCGCAAAGGTTGATGTAATAAGGCGGGGATTTGTAGGTATGTCAGCAGTGAAAATGACATATAAAAGCGGACCGAGAACACTGCCTTGTGGGACGCCAGCATTAATGTGGTACTCGTTTGAAGTGAAATTTTTACATCTCACCACGAATAACCTTTTAGTAAGGTATGACTCTAGTAGTTGGTGTGAGCTCTGTGGAAGCACGCTTTTTATTTTGTGAATGAGACCAACATGCCATACACGGTCAAAAGCTTGAGCAACATCAATGAATATAGCCGAACAGTATTCTCGGTGCTCAAAAGCCGTTCTGATACCCATAGTGACACGGTTTACTTGCTCGATTGTACTGTGTTTTGATCTAAACCCGAATTGATGTGTGGGGATTATGTTGTTTGCGTTTATATACGGTATGAGCTTCTTAATAAAAATTTTTTCAAATAATTTAGATAGCACCGGCAGCAAACTTATAGGCCGATAAGAGGACACCAATGATTTGTCTTCACCAACTTTAGGGATCATAATTATTACAGACTTCTTCCAAAGTGCTGGGAAGTAGCCCACTTTGAGTATTGCGTTAAAGAGCATTGCAATGAATGATATTGCACAGTTTGGTAGCTCAATAATCATCTTGGGAGTGATGAGATCGTGTCCAGGCGCTTTCTTTGGGATTAAATTATGAATTGCTGCTCTTATCTCATTTGAATTAGTTTAAAGCACGCTGCAATTAGCCAATGGAGCGCATGGCTGCTGGGGAAGTTGAAACCCGTTTCTTGGCAAGTTTGGTTGAAAGACGGATTTGAGGTGGTTAGCAAAAGTGAAAGCCTTTTCCTCGTCAGATCTTGCCCAGTTTCCACTTTGATCCCGGATGGGGCTGTCAGCTGTTATTGGTGGATTCATGCGGTCTTGTGCTCTCCAAATCGAAAACTTGGTACTCGTTGATGAAAGGTTTTCAATGTAGTGCCTTTGGATTTTGCGATCTTCAGTCTTAAGAGCATTTCTTAACTGTTTTTTAGCAGTTTTGAGTCTTTGTAACGAAGCGGGCGATCGACTGATCTGCCATTCACGTCTTAGCCGGCGTTTTACTGAGACTAGCCGTTCAACTTCCGCACTAGTTAATACGACAGTATTCTTGGAGCCCGGTTGTACATTCGGTGTCGTGGCAACAGCAGCGCTCGCAATGGTTATGTTGAAATGTTTCAGAGACTTGTCAATGTCTGTTCCGGTATCAAGTTTTGGCCTCATACAAATGTGGGTGCTGACGTATTTTTTATACCTAAGCCAATCAGTCTTCCATGAGGTAAGCTTTAGGGAAAGATCACCTTTTGTGGGATGCTCCAGTAAGTGAAAAGTGACTGGAGAATGGTCTGAAGATAGCTCGGCATGAGTTTCCGTTGAAATCACACTACGAGAGATATTACGAGTAACTGCAAAGTCAATTAGGTCAGGAATTTTCCTTGGATCCGCTGGCCAATTTGTAGGCCTTCCCGGAGAAGCAAAATTGAGTTTGTTGATTGGATTTATTGTTGTGTTGTAGCCTGCATATAGTTTTGCGAGTATGATACCGACTTATAGTGTTTTAGTCGCCTTCTGATGAGTATACCCGTTCCGCCATGTGCTTTGCCATCGGGGTGGTGTGTGGCGTAGAAGGAGTAGCCCGGGATCTCGAATTTATATTTATTAGTAAGGTGCGTTTCAGAGAGCAATAAAACATCAGTTTCTGTCTCGGATAAGTATTTTATGAGCTCAAGTTTGTGTTTCGATACGCCGTTTGCGTTCCAGGAAGTTATTTTGAACGAAGGCATTTTAAGTACAGAGTTTTGTAAGATTAGATTTTGCGTTTTTAATATCTCTTGAAGCATGTTTTGCATTAATAATGTAGTCTAGGACATACATTGTATAAAATTAGCAATCATATTTTCAAGAGAGCTATGTGGTGTGGGTGGTGTTATTTCCTGAGTTATACAATGCTGTGGGACTTCATTCTTCTGAGATTGTTGGAGTGTACGCTTGGTAGTATCTGTTACTTTCTCTGGCACTACGGTGGATATTTGTTGCGAGCCAGGTCGCAGTGCGGATGCGTATGTAATGTTGGAAGTGGTAGTTAGGAAAGTACGTGGATCTTGCATCGTGGCTTTTGTCTCGGGTCGGTTATGGACAGTTGCAGTTACTTTGCGCTGATTCATTCGGTTTTTCAGTTCTTTAAAAACTGGACAGCCTCTATAATTAGCAGTGTGATTACCCCAGCAGTTACTACATTTTTTTGATGTTGTGTATGTTTTGTTTGCAGTGCATTTTGAAGACTCGTGTAGGTCACCACACGATACACAGACAGAAGGTAGGGTACAATACGATTTCGTGTGCCCAAATTCCTGACAGTTTGTATACTGCACAGGGTCTTTGCGCTTGTGAGGTTCCTCTACAGTGATTCTGCGGTGAAGCAAGTATTGTAAGTTGTAAATTGGGTACGAAGAATATTGACATTGGTTCCTTAGTGGTGCGGGATTTACCGTTAACGATGTCCCTTACCTTATGTCCCAGATCTTGAAGGTTGTTAATAATGTGCTGAGTTGAGGTGGTAACCGCTCGGTATGCCCTTTCTTCTTTTAACTGATAGTGGTGAAATATGACACTTTTCTTGTAGAAGACATCTACCAATTTCCTACAGTTTTCAATCTTTGTAGGAATAATTACTCCCTCCGATATAGTAAATTTTCAATGAGTAAATAGAAGAAGAAATCTATATCTTCTACCTATTTATACAAATAAAAATTAATAATAAATTAATAATAATAAGCACGGCGAGCTACTTCACGTGATAGCCGCACTGATGACCAGCGGGCGAGGGATAATGAAAATAGTCATGTGCATGTCCGAATTAACTAAGTTCACCGGGTCAACCAATGATAATTCACTATTTTTTTTGGAAGGGGCATCAGGACAGTGTCTGCTAGGATTTATAGTCTGCTTATAGAGTACTGTCAAATTTTAAGGAAAGCCTTCATAAATACAATGGAGAACCTGCACCATCAATTTCAACGGCATAACTGACATCGAACGTTTTGGTTATCGAGCCACAAATCGTCAATAAAACCCATGGAATGATATTGGACGATCAGGGAATAAAATTGCGTTTGAGGTTGACGGTGACGGCTTCTCAAATGAGTGGGTACAAAACATTTGAGATGAATATTATAAGCGTAACCGTGTGGAGTGTTTGGTGTTATTCAACGGAAATCCGATAGAGTTTTTGCTCCGTTTTGTAACCGTGGACGAACCATGGACCCATTACAACACGTTTGGTCATGGTCACAGTTTTATAGGGTCCACTCGGTGTCATTCACATTGATTACCTTGAAAAGGGTAAAATAATCGCGGTCGAATACTATTCAGAGCTGTTAGACAGATTCGACATTGATTTAAAGCAAAAACGATCACATTTGGCGAAGAAAAAAGTGCTCTCCCATTATGACAATGCACGCATACGTGTGCAGTCGACACAATAAAAATTTATAAATGGGCTTCAAACTGCTACCCCATCTAGGAAATCTTCCGATTAAACTACCTGCGACTATTTCCTGAATCGAAATCAGAAGAAATTGTTCGGGGTAAGGTATTTGGGCGACTGAAAAGCCATCATTGAAACAAACGCCTATATTGAGGACTCAAAGTCTAATGATTGGAAAGGACAAAAATATTACGAAAATATAATATTTTGTATTAATTTGTTTTTGTTCGTTTATATCGATTTCGTTTGCTACTTGTGTTGGAATCTGATTATGTGTTATTTTTATTACTCTGAAATTTCGCAGTTTTCGGCGCACATCAACAATTGTGCAATGTATCGATTTAGCCAATACAGTGGGATTTACTCAGTATCCCACGTACATTCAACATGAATGTTTTCTTCCATGAACACTGGAGCGGTCTGCGTTCATCGATAATCTTGAAGTATTCACAAAAAACTACATTTCCTCAAAAGAATATAGAGCTGATTGTAATGAAGTTTACCGCGACCCAAGTCATAACACAACATTCTTATTCACGGATGGATCAAAAACTTCAGATGTAACTTCGTCCGCCGTTGTGGACGAATCGAATACAACAACATCTAAAGGTTAGGTCAATCTTAGATTTCTGCTTTTTCTTCACTGCAGAAGCCTGTGCTACATCTTCCTAACGTAATTTTTTCAACTCTAATCGTCGATTTAATAAGTAAATTGCAAAACCACTGCAATACCAAGCTCAAAAGGATTTGTACGTTTTGTTTTGTTGTTTATACTTTGTTGCTTCTTTGGTATGTAGTTAATGTAATATTTTTTCTTTTTATTTATTAATCACAAGCAATATGACAACAAGGAGTATTCTGCAAGTCTTCCTCTCCTTTTTGTACAGCTTGCTGTCCGAATCTTGATACTCGCAGACACTTATATATAATAGAAACAGATAGTGGTGAAAGAGAATGTGTTAGAGGGAAAATCGATTACCCTGTGTGCCTGCGACATAAAGTCATACAATGGTATTCAACACAATTGTTATTTTCTCGCACTCCACACATTTTTCCTGTTCTCATCTATTGTAATAACGCGCTCTGATAACACAAATTACATGACATACAAAATAAGAGTAGATTGAACACCACTCATACACACACACATTCACATACAATAACAGCATTGGTCGTCCGCCAACTGCACAAAAATATCATTATAGCCTTAAGTTATATATACTTGAATTTATGTTTAAAGACAAAACTAAGTTAACTTTGTGTAGAATTTAAAAATTTATTTATAAAGGCACGTGTCATGTTTTCACTCGATGTGAATAAGAAAGACGAATCATAAGGAAAGAAAAATAAAAGAAAAAGAGATACTTTCGTGTCAGCAACAATTGTCCGATGCGAAACGTTAAAACCACACGCCTCAGCAGTTAGCGCCACAGGTACGACGTAAATCCATTTACACAAGCTTTCCTGCAATAATCGGATCTCCAACGGCGAATTCTGGTTTTAGTCTTTCTATAGATATTTTGGGTGATGTGCCATTGATGTCCATAGCGAAAAGTCTTTCATATTCTACCGTGTCCGGTGTATTTTTGCGATGTGCGAAACCTGTTGCAACGTGCCTGGAACCAGTGCAGTTATTTTCAATGTGGCAAATGGACGGCAAGAAGAAATGATCGAATCGCCAACATCATCTAACTGCAGTCCTTGAAGCTGACCTGTGTGTAGTTTTGTCCTCTTTTGAGCCCTTGCTTCCCTAACGAAGCAGCATTTGTACCTCCTGAAGAAGCTGCACTTGTATTTTCTGAGAAAGCCGCATTTGCACTACCCTTCTTTTAAAGTGAAACATAGTTTAATGGTCAAATTTTGTTTCACTTGACGCAATAACGTTGATGTAAAAATTTATTTTCATTTATCAATTTAGAGATTGATGACGATGGCGTACAGCTTTGTAAAAAATTGTGATAATTGAGTGATGTATATTTTGTTGATGTTATTATTTACTATTTTGAAACAATTGGGATCACCATTTATAACCTTAAGTTATATATTTATATTTAAAGACAAAGATATCTTTATTTTGCGTAGTATTTGATTTATTTAATTTCTTCAATGTAAACAAACAGTTTGTTTATCTTATTATTTATTCTTTTGAAACAGTCGGGGTCACCTATAGCCTTAAGTTATATATTTACTAATTTTTTTTTTTTTTTTATTATTACTGTATTTTTATTTGCAACTCTCCCAAAGGGAGAACCAGCGAATTTTATGAGTTGAGAACGACATGTTACTTAAGAGTTATATTTAAATATATTATTGATTGAAGAACATCGCTTAGTCTTCCGGTGATCTGAAAGGGAGATCCAGGGGATGGTAACGCTTTAACCTACGAGTGTGCAAGCTATTGTCCAACAAGTTGACAGCTAGGTGATTTTCATGTGAATCAAGTCGAAGAATATGTTTCTTACTGCGATTCACAATGTTCGCTCATTTACAGTTAACACCTGCAAGTCTCTGTGGATGACTGAGTTGCGGACATACCATTCAGCGTTGACAAGTCTCCTTAAAACTGTTGGACTGAAACACTTTGAATCAATTTTTGCATTTGATTTTGAAGTTGTGCCCCAGAGTTCAATGCCATAAGTCCATACTAGTTTGAGGATGGTTTTGTTAGTTTTGTTTTAATGAAGACAAATATATGTTTATTTTGCGTAGCATTTGATAATGCATTTATAAAAGCACGTGTCTGGTTTTCACTCGATCTTAATAAGAAAGACGAATCATAAGGAAAGATAATGAACAGAGGTGCATTTGTGTTTGCAATGAGTGCCCGATGGTAAACGTTAAGACCAGAGGGCGCAGCGGTTAACGCCGTGTGGCGGCATGGTCACACTATTTACCAACACAATGATTCTGGGTTGGCAACAATAAAGGAGTAAGAAGAAGAACCAATGCCGCAATAATGAGACATATATTGCAGACGCCAAAAAACCGAATTTAATTTTGTGATAAAAGTTATTGTAAACTAATTTCTAATGAAGTAAAATAAACTATTGTTCATTACTTAACAGACTTTTAAAATTTATTTCAAGTTGTTCAAGTGACTATAATTGGTGACCCCGACGTGATCTGCTTAGATTAGTTTTACGCACGCGCATTCTTCAAACATGAGTCAAGACAATGCCCACGTTATCATACCCCAAGGTGATAACAAAGACTCGGCTAGTTCAAGCAAGCAGCTAATTCCGTCCCAGAACAACAGGTGAAGACGATGCCGATGGCAGCGGTATTCACAACAATTCTGCACAAGCGCTAGACTCATGTAGATTGCTGGAATTTCGAAAGGAGCTCGCCGAAACATGGTTCCTATAAATGGAAACGTTTTTTAAGCTACGTATTACTAGTGAAACAAAGTATGGTGATAGCTGCGATTGATACACAGACATTGTCAGAATTTTTTGATAGTATAGTGAATGTACAAGTAGACAATAAATATGAGTCTTTGAAGAAAAGCGTTATTAAGATTCTTGGCAGGTCTACCCAAAGCAAACTCAACGAATTGCTGAGTAACCTCGAACTGGGTAGTATGAAAGCTGCTACAAAAAAATGCAATCGTTAGCACAAATCAACGTACTTCTGTGATCAATGTTTATGAGGCAACTTCCAAAAACGATAAGCTGCATTCTTCGAGTCTCTGATGCTAACCTCGCCGAATTAGCAAAGCTGGCGGACGCGATATTGGAGACTGCACAATTCCGCTCTCTGTTAGAAATGTCATCAGATTGTCAAAATAAACAGGTAGTAGCTGTAAACCCAAAAACGACAGGCAACTACGGAGACCGACTTTCTCAGATGGAGATGATGTAAAAAACTTACCGAAATGAATCTAAATGTCATGGTCGATCTGAAGTCTGTTATTATCACGAAAAATTTGGGGACAAAGGTGTTAAGTGTCGAAAGCCATGTAACTACAAAGTTGTTGAAAATACGGGAAACTAATTAATCTGTCATTGGCACAGACAGACAATGACGGTAACAATAGCCCGCAAGAACTCCGTCTACACATCTACTATAGGGTAAACCATTTTAGGTTCTTCATTGACTTGGGATCGGTGGTTTGTGTTTCAAGTGGTACTTTGTAAAAAATGTAGACTTTATAGTGGTTTATTTGATCGTTGACAATCGTTGTACTCATTCACCGAATTTTTAATATCAGTGCGCTTTGCTGGCCAAACTTATTTTCTGTTGATTTGTATAAAGGATGCCGGAGGCTAGCGAATATGTAGAGAATTTTGGAAATTAAACGCAATAACGACACCAAAAATCCTAAGCTCGAAGACTTATTTCATATGCTGCACAACAAGAAAGTATTCTCGAAGCTCGATTTAGTCAGATCATATTATCAAATAACTATGGCTCAGGAATACATTCCAAAGACAGCGATGACTACACCATTTGGACTCTACAAGTTCACCGTTATGCCTTTCGGACTTCGCAATTTTGTGTTTGTTTACATTCACGATGCCCTGATAATGTCTGACTTACATGAGCAATATGGATAACATTTGCGTACAGTTTTCGAACGACTTCGACAACATCACTTAACAATCAATGTGAATAAATGTACTCTTGGTCAAACTGAATATGAATATCTCGGATGCATTATTAACGATCAAGGTTATCAACCACCACAGGACAAAGTACAAGTTATTATTGATTATCAGAAAGCGGAAACGATTCAGCAGCTGAGAAGATTTCCTGGTATGGTATAGGGACGCAATTGTGACGTAGATGCATCGCAGTGCACTTCGATATCCGGAGGTAGTTTGACGAGTTGCAACATCAAAGATGTAGTTCCAGTAAGTAGGCATCGCATTCCTCTACATTTTATTCGCACTGGATATGCCGTTATGTTTCGCGTCTAATGTGGTCGTGGAGCGTATGCACCGCACATTGAAAGCTGCTTTGATGTGAGTAACTCATATTCCATGGCCGGACCTGCTAACAACTGTATTATTAGGGATGAGAGTAAGTCATGAAGAAGATCTGAAGGCTTCACCCACTGAACTTCTTTATGGTACGACACTACGTTTACCTGGCGAATTTTTTTACGATCAGGAATTAACGGGATTAAGAGGATTGCGACCGACACCGACTGCTTACCACATTATATCTAAAATCTTTATATTAAAAGTATCATATAGCTGCTCGAACGTATTTATCCGTCAAGATGGTATCAGAAAATCGCTTGAGCCTCCTTATCAAGGTGCTTATGAAGTTGTTAAAAGAACAAATGACAAAGTTCTCATCATAAAATTAATGGTGAACCAAAATCGATCCCTGTGGAAAGATTGAAGCCTGCATACATCACAAAAGTTGAGGACGACACAGCAAAACCAGAAGCACCTGCAGAGATTGTGCAACTGCATCATTGATCTTTTACAATGGATAAGCCTCTTCGAACTTCCATGTCAAAGAAAAAAGTGACGTTCACTTTCTCTAATTGAGTATTGATGATTCTGGGTTGGCAACAATAAAGGAGTAAGAAGAAGGATCGACGTCGCAAGAATGAGACAAACGCCAAAAAAAAAAAAACGAATATAATTTGGTGCTAAAAATAATTGTGAACAAATTTCTAATAAATTAAAATAAAATAAATTCGTCCTTA
Source organism: Amiota minor (assembly GCA_037043295.1). Lineage (NCBI taxonomy): Eukaryota > Metazoa > Arthropoda > Insecta > Diptera > Drosophilidae > Amiota > Amiota minor. Next base: position 97,115 of record JBAMAW010000023.1, read on the forward strand.
AAAGGCTTTTAAAATTTATTTCAAGTAGTTCAAGTGGCTACTGCCATGTAGTTATTTCGACTACTTAAAATTAATTTAGACATCCGTTCGATTGAATGGAAAAAGTATTCATTGTTTAAACTCAATTTACAATGATTAATTATATTAACATTAATCACTACCGTCTAATCGTGCGGCACCTACTCGAAAGGTTCATTTCCGATCATGCGCCACCTAGTGCTTTTATTTTATTCGTTTCTGTAGGAATTTTAAAGTTTTGTTTAACGAAAAATTTCTGGTGATTAGGTTTTACTCCCCGCGTTGTGAACAACTGCCACAAGGATTGTGTTTCTTCTTTTAAGAAGTCACACTTGGCTTTGACAGCCTAATATGTCATCCATGCAAATTTTCTTTATTTGGTCCCTGAGAGCTTTATTTATCATTTTTTAAAAGGTGAATGGTTTTTTTTTTAGCCCAAAAGGCATAATATTAAATTCGTAACGACCAGACGGTTTTGATGACGTTTATCTTTCGGCGTTCTTTTTTACTAAGATTTAATGGACCCCTTAGCCTAAATCGAGATTCGTAAAGTACTGTGCTCGCCCCATATACTTATATAGTACAATACATACTTCTATACTTCTTCGCTAATTTCTTTCTCGACAATCCATATTGAAGAACTATAGGGAGAGTTGCTTCCTCTAATTAAATTATGCTTCAGCAATTATCAATTGTATATACTTACTTCTTCTTCATGTATTCTGTTAAGGTTAAGGTTATCTTTATTGGGACCAAAACAAAAATAACACTTAGACTTTTATACGCTTTCTTTCTCTATTGTGCGAAAAAAACAAAGCTTTTTGAACTCTAAATTGTACCACAATCTTCTTCTTAAATAATAATAAAAACAGAAAACAGCTTGCGAGGATATCGATCCGCGATCGATATTATAGTGTTTTAGAATGATGATTTGAACCACTCAGCTGGTTCGATAATGTCCGTACATGCCGCCCCAAATCAGTATTAATCATGCTGCTTTTTTAAACGAAATAAGTGTTTGTTATGACAGGCATGTGCATGATCTAGCCATTTACGTTATAAGTGCAACAGCCAATTGGCACTCCAATGTTTGCAAAATTACCTTACCCTCTGACCTTTTAGAAATTGGATGTTTAGCGAACTATCTTTTGATCTGGTTTTGGGTAATGTTGTTCTAGCCTCGTCAACTAGACAATAAGCCAGTCTAAGGACAGTCATGTCATCTGGATCAGCAGTTAATGGGCACAAACACCTGGAACTTAGACAGGCTTCGATTTTTACTAGAATAGTGGATTTTTTGTTCATTTTCTACAGTCTACCGAAATTGGGGGATTAAAGTGCGATGGGATGATTCTAGCGGTAAGTTTAGGAACTAAGTCATGTGAAATTTCTTGTCTGAATGATTTCTACTACAGCCTCAATGATTTGTCGGCCCCTATGAAGTTTGTTCCATAATCACTATAAAGGTGCCTACAGACTCGTCGATGTCCGATGAATCATTCCAATATCCATAGAAAGTGTTGGGTTGGTAAACACTTCTAGATAAATGACCAAACAAATGAATAAGGCAACATAGGCTTTCTACTTATGATCCTGTGTTGAGGTCTGCATTCCGAACTACCAGTTCGGTAAGGTGATGATATTTTGGAAGGATGATCGGAGTTCGTTAATTCTAGGTAAAATGCAGAGCATTTCTGAGTCGGCCTCGAATTCTTATGATGCTTCGATTATCTAAAAGTTCATTCAAATTAGGTAAATTCTTGTTTTTCCACAAACGGCCGATTTTCCACTTCTTCTTCTTCTTTTTATACAATACGGACTACATGTACTAATGTCCCGGGCAGTACCGTCACCAAAATCGGTCCAGATTACCGATTGTTCAAGGTGACTCGGCTATTATGCACAAAAGGCAGGAGGTAGGCAATAACAACTAGTAGTTTATTTCGAGTATTTCGTTAAGAATGAGTCACTCGAAGTGACACTGCAGTGAAAGTTTCGTCCGGGATGGCAAATTTGATGACCAGCCAGTGGTCCTTAATTCATCGGAGCCAGGAGGGACCAAACCACCATAAAATCAAACGGCCAACCGTTTTGGCGTGAGACCACGTGATGCACAGTCAGCTGGGTTGTTCCGGCTGCGTACATGGCGCCACTTTGTTGCAAAAATTTCCCGATCACAAATCACGATAGTTGTGCCTGTCCAGTAACAGACGGGCATCGCCTGATCTTTTGTACATACTTAGCGAATGATCCATGGCGCTAATTTAGTAGCCAAGACAGCACCCGAAAGTTCCACTGTGGGAAATGTTAGTGACTTGGAGGGTGTAACTTGACTTCGAGTAGCAATTAAATGACTACGACAATTACCATCCTTGTATTGCGTTTGCAGCATAGGCAAGCGAAGATCCATCACAAATTACATGAAATTGATAAGAATTGGGCCACGTTGAAACAGTGTTGAGTGGAATCAATTCAAGTCCACCTCGGTATTTTGATTGCTTCATTCGCTAAATTGTTCGAGTCAAGTATCTGTTCATAAAAAATGTTCGGTTGTTTGTGATCAACCTGAAATTTAATATTAAAAACATAAAAATTGCCCTTAGGACGCCAAAATAAACCAAGTGTTTTGAGACAGTGCTGGTGTTCAAATTCTAGAATGCTAGCGTTGGACATATGTTCCTTGAGAATATTGTCATGTAATACTGAATGATTTGCTGCCTATTTCCATACCTGCAGATAGTAGAGTGGCGATAATTAATCGCGAATTGGGAGGGCACTATCATTAATGTTATGTCCGCTTCAATTTGATGCGATCTACCGAAAACTTGTGAAGGGTCGAATAGTGTTATAAGCGGTAGTCGGAACATATATTTCCCCTTGAAAATACTGCTCACGAAATTCCTCGTCGAAAGTAAGATCTCTTGTTGAGCTGAATTCTTCGTGTTCAAAGAATTTAAATATATCTTCATTAGAAACAAGCTCTAGTGAAATTGAATCTATTATAAGGACTCAACTGAAACCCAAAAAATCTGCTGGTTGTGATAGAATCGTGCCAAAAATGATAAATGAACTTCCAAACGCAGCAATAGTTTCTCTCTTGTGTCTTTTCAATGCTATCCTTCGAATTGGATACTTTCCAAAGCAATGAAAGAAATCGGTTATCATAATGGTTCCAAAGCTCGGGAAGGATAGGACATGTCCTTCTTCATACAGACCTATAAGTCAGCTTCCATGTTTTTTTAAGCTATTTGAGAAGGTTCTTAAAGCCAAACTCAATCACCAGTTACAAGCAAAAATTCAATCCCAGATCATCAATTTGGTTTTCGAGCAAAACATGGAACGATTGAGCAAGTCAACAGAGTAACTTCGGAAATAAAAACTGCCTTTGAACAGCGAGAATATTGCTCAGCAGTATTTCTTGATGTACAATAGTACAAGCGTTTGATCGATTATGGCATGAGGGTTTGATTTACAAAATTAAACGTTTACTACCCCAAAATCTGCATAGAGTTCTGCAATCCTACATAACAAATCAAGTGTTTGTAGTAAGACAAAAAAATTTCATTACAAATGAATTTATAATAAAAGCAGGAGTTCCCCAAGGCAGTGTCTTGGGACCAACTCTATACATGTTATATCACTGCCGACATTCCAACAAGTAGCTCAAATTGTTACTTCGACATTTGACTGATAACACTGCCGTAATCAGCCACATCCCATTGCCCAGTTAAAGCTTCTGCAGGCTTGGATGCTCATCTTAAAAGCCTTCAGCAGATGTTTATCCAACTGGAGAATTAAAGTCAATGAGGGGAAATGTAAGCACATTACATTTAGATTGAACCGACGGATTTGTTCTCCGGTAACAGTCAAATGGTGCTGCAACTCCTCAACCTTCAAGTGGTAACTTATATTGGAATTCATCTGGACAGATGGCTCACCTGGCAGAAGCATGTAGAAGCTAAAAAGACATATATGGAACTAAAGGCTCAAAGTCTTCACTGGCTAATTTATTCTAAATCTGGACTGAGACTTGAGTACAAGGTAATGATTGTATAACTCCGTTATTAAACCAATTTAGACTTATGGTTCTGAATTATGGAGTACCGCGAGCGCGAGTAACATTGAAGTTATACAAAGAGCACAATCCAAGATACTTAGAACAATCACGGGAACTCCATGGTATATCAGGAATGAAGACATTCACAAAGACCTGGAAGTACCACCAGTAAAGGAAGAATGTTCCAAGCGTGAAGCTATTTACATGGACAAACTAGTTCGACACGTTAATCCTCTAACGCGACGTTGTTTGACATATACCGGTGAGTGCTTGAATATTGAAGTGATATTAGTAAATTATGGAACTGGGTAAATTGTTCAGCGAGGGCCTCTAACTTCTTCAACCATTGTTGAAACTACGACTTAGTCTTTCTGTCAGCACCGCCTTTTTAGAATTAGTATGCAATTGCCGCAACCTTGTAACTAGGTTAGGTACGAAACGTGTGGTCTGGTTGGGCGCTCCGCACTAAATATGTTATGACGGATTCCTGATCGTCAAAGATGAGCATTAAGATCACTCTGTGGACTTCCAGGATAAAATATTTCAAGGCAACTGGCAACCGAGATGTATTCAATGTATGGTTTGGGATAGTTTTCTTTGGAAACGCTTTGACTCTATGTCAATACAAAATCTGCACAGCAAAGTTAATTTTTTCCTTCTGTTAAGTTCTCTTCATTGGTTATTCGCACAAAAAAAAAAAAAGTAACACTTAGACTTTTATACGGTTTGTTTCCATATTGTGCGAAAAAACAAAGCTTTTTTGCCACTATCTTCTTCTTACTCAATTATAAAAATAAAAAACAACTGGCTCAATAATATCCATATAGGTGTACGAAAATTTTGTTTCTGTGCTTGACGGTTATGATATTTGGAACAGAAAATTCTTTTTCATTTTTATTGTTTATTTTTTTCGTCAATAAACTAGACTAGAGAAATATTTTTCTTTTTCTTTGCTCGTAAGCTTACACTACCAAAGACCTCTTATTCTTTTAGCTATTCTAATACACCAAATCTTCTTTCAATGTGACGTAGGGAAACAAAAACTTTTGACTGTACTCTATAGGGTATGCCAATCTCTTGGGACAATATTTACATAAGGTATTTGTCATAAATGTAGCAACATATGCTGATGATACTGCAATAGCTACAGGAAGCGAATCAAGAAGCGATTCGGTCGAACAAGTATACAATTTTGCAGCGTTGTTTAAATAGGATTGTTTATTGATTTTGTTACATCTGCGGCATATTTACAATATATCGAAAACCAATTTTAGAATTTATAATAACTGCATATTTTCCATATTTTCAACGAAGATTTTGTGATCAAAACAATCAGTGTGTTCCTGATATTGTGTGCAAGACTTCTGTGGTATCTGTGAAACAGCAGTATGGTAAAAGAAGTTCTATCAAGTATAAAACACCGAAGATCTGGGGGGAAACCTGAAAATCATCAAGACGACTGTTATTTTTGCTCAATGAACATTAACGGTATTAATTCTGACAATTGAAATCAGTGGTCATTATTCAATTTATCGTGTGCTCACCGACCACTTTTATGTACAGCTGAAATACGTATTACCACCAATACACATCAAATTTGAGGTTATGGAAAAGTTTGTAAAGGCTCTTGACAAAAGCGGTAATTGTTTTCAAATTTTGTCGTGAAAGATTCCCAGATTATATACAGAAAAAGCTATTTTTGATGGAACGCAGAAAAGAGAATATATAAAAGAACCAACACAATTAAATTTAATGAACAGAATTGAGTCTGAAGCTTGGAAATCGTTTGTTTCTGCAATAAAAAAAATTGCGCGTGTGCCTTCGTACACGTGATAGAAGTGTAACTTCTTAAAAGCAGCAGAGAATAATCATCTCAAAATCTGTCGGTCTGTTTGTTCGTCTGTATATTGCTTTTGGTTTCTATGGCGTGTCTAATTATTGTTGCTGTGTTTATGTTTGCCGTCTGTCCCCTTTCACACATAACTTCTATCATAAACGTGCTTCTGTGTGTTTCTCTTTCTCTTTTCTTCGTACATTCGCTTGTTTTTGTACAACACACAAGCTGTTTGTTGCATGTTGTTGTTATGAACATTTGGATACACTCAAACTACATGTTGTTGTTGTGGAAACGTAATCTCTCATTTGAGACTTTTCCGGTGGATTTTCCAAAAATTTTATTAATAGTTGGGGATATGGCAATAGAAATACACATTCTTTGAAAATTTCAAGTCTCTACCTAATATTCATGAGATACAGAAAAGAATAAATCGTGACGAATTGTATTTTTTCACTCAAATTTTTAGTATAAATTTTTGCCCAACGCCGCTTATGAAGTGTCACTTCAAAAACACAGAGGTTTCGTGGGATAACCATGTGGAACGAAGTTCCTTTTACGATTTTTTCATTGTTTTTAATTTATTTATTTAAAAATAATAAAAGAAATCGAAAAAAAAGTTGACTGTGGATTTGAACCCACGCACTCGCCATGCTCCAGTATAGTAAAACGAAATATTCTATTTTGATTTTCTCTTATAATGTCGGAGAAAGCACTTTTGTTTTTATGTGTTTTTATTTTTATTTATTGATGCTTAAGGCTCCACGCTTTAACAAAGGGAGGGGGAGAGAGAGAAACAGAGTTGAGAGAGTGAAAACCTTGTTGTTTTGTTTATTTTTGAAATACTTTGTGTTATGCCCCCGCTCCCACCTCATCTACAACAACGATACACTAGGTAAATTTTTGAGAGAGAACAACAATTATCCAATTTTCTTGTTGCTGTTAACTTACGTGACGATTTCTGAAATTAATCTCATACCGTAATCACAAATTCGTTCCAAAAATTTTCTTGAAAGCAGGACACAGAAGACTATTTTCAATTGGTTGAAAGTAGGTTATCTAACTCAAGAGACCTTGGCTGCAGCATGATTATCAAAATAAGTAGTATATTTTGCATTTCACACTAGATAAATTTCCATAAAATCTTAATAATTTCAGCTAAGAACAGGAAGAAAGATTTCATTAAAACATACGTAATGTGGTAGAGCGTTATGACGGAAGGTGGGATGCCTATATTATAGCTGATTATTGTTGCAGTTTGCAAAGGGATCTTCTACCTGACGTCACTCATTCACGAAAATCATACAAAAAACATTTCATACTGTTTCATAATTGTATTGTATTAACTAAAAAATTACAAGATAAATATGTATTTTTATGGAAAATGGTAAGTTTGAAAAAATAAAAAACTAGAACTGTTACGACAAAACTATTACTTTCCTCGTTATCAGTACCTTAGATCTTACCTAGAAAAAAATTTTTTTTTCCCGTGAAAGTTTTTCATTGTTGACGAGTGTAATAGGTTTTTTGTTTGGGTTTGCGAGGTAGCTAATGAATATGTGGTGGAGAAGCCGAATATGCTGCTTTTTTGTCAGTTAAAATTATTGTTGGGTAAGTATTGATCACTTTGGTGAACATGTTCATTTGTTGTTTTTTTTTTTGCTTGAGTGAACTCGTGGGACCAATCGCATATCTTAATATCAGCAACAATGTTGTTGGCTACTATTGGCTTTACCTTGTTCTCCATGCCCCAATTAGCAACAATTTTTTTTTTTTCAGCTCAGTTGATTCCTTTTCTATGTTAAAGAGACAGCAGTTGCAGCACTCAACTTTTCTTTTAAATTGCCAAATTGCTCATTCCATATTTTTAATAACGTTGGTTAAGATTTTTATGACTGGTAATTTATAACCAGGCGTATGCGAGATCTCTTCGACCAACCTGAACGCATGGTGAACTTTCGCGATCATTCGTACCAGTTGTCCATCAACTGGCTGGTTTTTGCTTGCTGTGACTGACTTGTATACAAATGGTGTAATTTTTTTGCTACCCAACTTGAATATTGTCAACAACATCCTCGCTTCTAACAACGGGCTCCATAGCTGATGGGTGTTTACTTTTTAGGTGCCGGCTCAGGTTGCTTTGAGACTTACAACTTAAAATATTATTGCATTATTAGCATTTTGCTTGCTGGCTCCATATATCAGTCAAATGCGACCAAAACTCGCTGTATTTTCTAATAAGTGACATTTTATTATTATTATTATTATTTATTTATTTACTTATTATAACTAAGATTATAATTACAAATTAAACCATAGTATTTTAATATGAGCCATAGCGACAAAGGCCTTCACCTCAGGGGAAAGTTAAGAAGGAAAGGCGGAAATTAGAAAAGTGCAAGACCAGACTTGCCCATGTCTCTTGGGATGTCAGCCCAGCGCACTAACCTTTGGGTTAACGAGCCAGTCTCATTTTATAATTACTTAAGTGAAAACTTCTATAAGTGAAAAACCGTTAGAAAATTAATTACTATTCGACATACTTTGTGCAAAAGAGAATAAGGGAGCAAAAGGAACAACTGAACAAAAGAGAACAAATAGGAAAGAAAACGTTTACCTGTTGAGAGTAATGAGCAACTCTGTTTTGTTCACTCATTCAAGAGCTACATAACACTAGTTAAAATGTATTTGGCGTCGGAAGAAGAGCTCCTGTTGCAAGAAAATTTAAATTTAAAGAAATAATAAACAAGAAAACTGAAAACCGAATTCACCTAATGAATTCTTTGTTCACAAGCATTTAAATAAAAAATGGGCGTGTGCCATCGTACACGTGATAGAAGTGAAACTTCTTAAAAACAGACAGAAACATCTCAAAGTCTGTCTGTCAGTACATTGCTTTTGTTTTTTTTGGTGTGTCTAATTATTGTTGTTGTGTTTACGTTTGCCGTCTGTCCCCTTTTACTCATAAATTAGATCATCGGCGAGCTTCTGTGTGTTTCCCGTTCTCTATTCTTCGTACATTCGATTGTTTTCACAAGCTGTTTGCTGCATGTTGTTATAAACATTTTTGTACATACAAATGCCAATCAAACTGTTCTGCGTATCGGATCGGACAAGGAGAAATATCATTTAAACCGATCTTTAAAACTCAGGTTTCATTTCATATATTCCAAGTTGTAACCACCACCAAATTACTGCCGCAGTTATTAGAAGTTTGACTTGCCCAATCTCTTTAGAAAGGGTTACAAATCTTTGAAAGTTAGGATTATAGGAGGCTTTATGAATAAAATACACAAGGAAATCAAAATTTAAAAATTAAGATATGTTTTTAATGTTTTTTCATACTTTTAGTTTTTAAAACATTCACTCGCGAAAGATATAAATAGATTTTGTGTTAAATGCGAAATTTTCATTTTTTATTTTATTTCTGAGATTATTTATGCTAGTCACGTCACTACAAGTAATAAAATATAATGAATAAACTTAAATTAAAGACAATTTTATACATTGAAGTCAAAGATATATAATAGACAGCGCAAAACCATCGTTGCAACGTCGCAGCAAAGTAAAAACTAAAAAAAAAATCGATCGAAATCAAAAAGCCAAGAAAAGCTTGTCAATGAATTGTGAAATTAATAAAATATGAACAAAAATAAATAATAGAAATAGAAACAACTCAAACAGACACATACACAACAATAATGGTTCTAAAATAATTTCTGTAGTTTCTAAACACAAACAATTGTAGAATGAACTAATTATGGTAATTAATTAGCAGCAACAACAACAATAACAAAATAAAAGAAAAAAGAAGGAAAAATAAAAACCAAAAATATTTTGCTAGAGGAACAAATAAATAATTTTAAGCATTTTAATTTTGTACAGCAAACAAAATGTGACAAAAATTTCAAATAAAACTTAAGCTACAAAAAAATTAATGTACAATTTGAGTTTCATTTTTAGGATTCCAGACCCAAAGGGTACCAAAAAGAACCCAGACCGGTCCTGGGGTCACATCTCACAAAACGCAATAGCTAGAGAGTTGAAATTTTCACAGAGTGTTTAGTTCTATCCGGGCATCAGCACCAAATGCTAAAATATTTTCGAAAACTTAAAGGGGTCCCCATATAAGATCTTGAAATGTTGAAGGTTGGTGGCTATACATCAGAAACTTATATTGTCCAAATTTCAGTTAGATTGGATTGCTACGGAGAGACCCTCCTATATACAAATCCTCATTCAAATTCTGGTTCTTATTAGAAAAACTTTTTTGTTTTTCCTTCTATCAAACTGAAATTTAAAGTCTATAAGTTCTTGACATAGACGCTTCACATCTGTTAGAATCAGTCAAATCGAACCATTAGGGAGAGCACCTCTCATGCAAACCCCAATCTGGTACGGAACCCTCCGTGTACGACTCTGACTCGCACTTGGCCCATTTTTTATTTTTATCGGCGGTCATCATCTACAGCGCTCCATTCATCTTTCTCTTTTAGATCCCATTCCCACATATTCCCTTGATCTTCATCAAAGGAGAAAATGTTTCAATACGTGTATGCTCTCTTATCTTTTTTGAGCGAGGGCGTAGCGACGCCCGCCGAGATAACTAGTAGGGAATACAAGTGGGATCAGAAAACAGGATTGGTAGAAAATAGACAAATTGTAGAAACAAAAAAAAAAGTGAAATAAAATAAATGCTCTTCCAACAAATTACAAGAAAGGAACAAAACAAAATAATCGCCATAAAATAAAAGCAAACCATACAAACAGGAAAAAGAATAATCTCATTGTTTGAACCGATAGTGTAAACTTGTTGCAAGCAAAAACAAAAAAAAAAAAAAAAAAAAAATTAAGTAAAAACATAAAATAAAACGAAAAGAAAATAAGATTATTTATATAAAATTAAAGGTTTTTTTTTTTTTTTTTTTTGTTGCGTTCTTTATTATTTATTGCATCACTTTGCATACAACACAAAGCCTAACAATAATTGAGAAATCTTAAAAACTAATGATGTTTTAAAAGTTTCTATAGTGGTGAGCTAAAGAAACTTTCCAGTGTTGCGTGGTCCTCCCAGGTTTATGGGGCAGGAAAGTCATTCCGACGAAGGCGCGTGCGACAACTCATATAAGATAGTGATCGAGCTAGTGGATTAGGATGTTCCGAGAGCTTAACAAAATATTTTTGTTTCATTTTGTCCAATTCGGTTTTAATTAGTGGGACGTTAAGGTCTCTGTGGATATTCGCGTTCGAAATGTACCAGGGAGCACCTGTTAAGAAACGAAGTATTTTTGATTGGGCTCTTTGGATGACTTCAACGTTACTTGGGCTTGCATTCCCCCAAAGCTGGGAACCGTATGTCCAGATAGGCTTTATTAAGCTGTTATATAACAGCACCTTTAGTTCGAGGCTTAGCCCAGATCTTGGGTTTAAGAGCCAGTGAAGGGACTGGGCTTTTAATTTCATGGAAATTTTTTTGGCTTCTATATGCTTCCGCCAGGTGAGTCGTCTGTCCAAATGTACTCCTAGGTAGGTGACTTCAGTACAGTGTGGTACGGTGGTGTTGTTAAAAGTAATGGACGGACAGTCTCTCTTGTTTAAGGTGAAAGTTACGTGCTTGCATTTATCCGGATTGACTTTTATACGCCAATTGTTTAGCCATTTCGATACCAGTTGTAAATGATCACTTAGCTCTTTCGTCGCTTTTTTGGGGCAGCGAGAGTGACTGATGATTGCAGTGTCATCCGCAAAGGTTGATGTAATAAGGCGGGGATTTGTAGGTATGTCAGCAGTGAAAATGACATATAAAAGCGGACCGAGAACACTGCCTTGTGGGACGCCAGCATTAATGTGGTACTCGTTTAAAGTGAAATTTTTACATCTCACCACGAATAACCTTTTAGTAAGGTATGACTCTAGTAGTTGGTGTGAGCTCTGTGGAAGCACGCTTTTTATTTTGTGAATGAGACCAACATGCCATACACGGTCAAAAGCTTGAGCAACATCAATGAATATAGCTGAACAGTATTCTCGGTGCTCAAAAGCCGTTCTGATACCCATAGTGACACGGTTTACTTGCTCGATTGTACTGTGTTTTGATCTAAACCCGAATTGATGTGTGGGGATAATGATGTTTGCGTTTATATACGGTATTGTAGGAACTAAAATCAAACGCGTCCGCTCTCCTTGATGGCACAACACAAACTAACTCTATTTCCGTTTCTTTCTTCTCTTGTATCACAATACTTATACAATACTTACACACTACATACCTATACAATACTTACACACTACATACACTTATACTACTACAACTCGGCCATCCTGACCACAGAGATCTCCTGATCCGGA